>JAQQZR010000036.1:1591658-1624394 GCA_030068235.1 Notoglanidium macrostoma | reverse complement strand
GGAGAACATGCAAACTCCACACAGAAAGGCACCCTGGGTGACCCGGGGATCGAACCCAGGACCTTCCTGCTGTGAGGTGACAGTGCTAACCACCGCACCACCTTATTTATTATTCAGCCTAAAGTAGCACTTGATCCAGCGCAGGTCTGAATACACTGTCACTGTCACTGTCACGTATCTTGTAGTGGCTCAAGGTTGTGAGTTCAAATCCCGGCAGTGCCGAGCTGCCGCCGCTGCGTTCTACAGCAAGATCGTCCGAATTATAAAAGGATCAGGCAAATGAGCAGAACTCACCTCTGAATAAAGCCAGCAGTGCATGAGCCTGGAGCCGTTCGTCTCGATATAACTGCAGAAATAAAATCAGGGATAACGTTCTGTGTGATTACAAAAGTTAAAAGCATGAAAGGTGTACCGCGTTCTGCCGCTTCTTTTTCCCGTTGTGGCGCGACGCCGTAAGATCCCGTAATTGGCCTACGGATCACAGTACCACTGCATACAGGCAAAAAAAAAAAAAAAAGAAAACCCGGAAAGAAAAGATGTGGTGGTCTTTTTGTTTCTCACACAAAGCAGGTATCAGCCCTTGTGCTGACAGACCGGTCCGAGAAAATGGCTGTCAGGTGGAAATCTGCGACGAATAAATGGAAAGTAAAAACAGTCAGATGGTATTTTAGCACAGCGGTATCTACAGCTTGGCTCAGCCAATCAGATTTTAGAGCTGAAAATACCCATTTGTTAAGATAACTCGATCCATTGAACCACTCAGCCGCCTGCGATACCTGGAGTCGGTATAATCACCATCTATTTGCAACGTGTGCTGCGTTTCTAGCAAAAAGAAGAAAGAAGTTTTCCGTTCTCTGCATTAACACCCAGCAATATGTTCTCACCTCGCATTTAATAAAAATATTCACGCTCGTTCTACCTTCCAGGTTTTGGCAGCTTGATTTTTGTCATTAGCCTGTACACTGGAGTGGAATATACACTCACTGGCAATGGAGCGTGGCTGAGCTGTTTCTTATTCTGGCACCCAATTATCCCTGATCCCCACGAAGGGAAAGCGCTGCACTTCTCTGGCCATGCGCTGACCTCCACCACTCGTCTGTTTTCTCACTTCCTCTCCCTCTCGCGCTTTCAACGTCTCACGTCTAAACACCTGCTCCTTCAGCACCACTCGTCACGAGCTCCATTAAGGCAAATATTACTACAATTGTAGTATATGGGTTTTTTTTTTTTCAATCAATTCATTAATATTACAACCGATGATTAAAAACCGATAGGGTTGGGGAAAAAATTGTTAGAGAAGATCATGACATTTCACAAATGTCAGTTTTTCAGGGGTTTTTTTTTCCCCTCATGATTTTCTCCCTAATTTACTCCTGGCCACTTCCCATCCAGATACCAGTCAGGAAGGCTATCGTGTGTTTCCTCCCGGCACATGAAGCCAGACAACCACATCTTTTCATACATGCGACATGTAACACGCTCGGAGGAAGGCGCTATCCGCCCACTTCCATACACGTTAGCTCACGCTAGCTTTGCCGTAATTGACAGGGAGAGCGTAAGCACAGGCCAATTCCACTCTCTTCAGCTTTCGGCCTTGGACAGCTGTGGCACCATCGGGATTGGAACTGGCGATCTCCGGATAACAAGGCAAACGCTTTTCTGTGTCGTCCCGTGACTGTTTAACCAGCTTCTAAGCTCAACTTTGGTTTTACTTCCAGCATGACTGATCTTCAAAGGGTACTGCTACCATAATCATCCAGCTGCGGCCTCTCCGAAGAAATGTAGTCATTTTTAAAAAAGCTTTTATTTATGAGCCTGAGATTTTTACATTTTGTTCTTCAGTTTACAGAAACAATAACGAATGAGGACATCGTTACATAAATGTTTTGCTGGCCAGAGGCCTTCGATTGGAAGGAAGTAGTCTGAGAAAAAAAAAAGCCGAATATTACGACCAATTAAATAAAAAAAGCGAACCGTTTTTAATGCTTCTTAAAGATAATACGCAGAACCTCCGTTTTTGACCAACCATCAAGACCGAGTACTCCTTTTCTGTTGGCTTTGTGAATTCACAGGTCACATTCAACATGAAGCAAAAGTAATGGCACCTGCAACCAACCTGTGTCTTCCACTTCCTACAACCTTTACAATGGACTTTTCTACCGGGAGAAGTTTCTGTGTATTCATTCAGACTGCTGCTTTAGCTGAAAAGGAAGAAAAGTGTCGATGTCAGGTGTCTCCTGTATCGCTGTAAGGGAGCAAAAAGTGTAAAAGATGCAGAAAATGTTGGCACCTCTGTCCTGTAAACACAGAAGAGTTAACGTTAATGCTAACTTTGCAAAACTCGTTCTGTTGAGATAAATTTCTTATCGTATCACTTATAAACGGTGTGTTCTGGCCTTATTTTTATCATTCATGCCTTATATACTGTGCTACAATCACGTCGGATAGGAAGAACCGTAATTGCAGTCTTCCAAGAGGGATTCTTTGATAGTTCTGTCTCTTGAATCAAACCTGAAAATGAGGTGCTATATGTGTATCAGTTTACAGCGAATGAATACTAGCTGGTATAAATTGTAAACGCTGATTCGGTTCTGTTAAAGATGAGAAAGATCTATATGCAGAGCTATATGCTAATGCTAGCTATGGTTAGATAAAAGCTACGACCTAGCTAGTCATTTAATATCGTGAACGTTCCTCTTCTCATTCGCGTTAAAGCAAACAGTTGTTCTTCCTGCTCTCTCTTAAAGTTAACAAGGCGTTGACTAGAATTGTTATGACGCTATTCAAAGAAGGTTACGACGCGTGTTGGCTAGCTTAGCTTAGCTTAGTTAAACGAATACTGCTGACCAGTCGGTGGCTTCTTGTGGTTGGTTTTCACAGCCGCAGCTAGATACCACTCGATATATTCATCGCTTCTTTGATGCCTTCGTTGTGTTTATCGACCCTTTTTTTGTTTTTCTACTCATTTCTTCACCGATTCGCCGCCAGTCATCGTCGTGCTCCCTCCGTCTTCACACCGGGACGGATCTAATCGTCTCTTTAATCTCACCTCCTCCCGAGGCTCGCCTCCTCTGTGCTGTAAATGATTTCAAATTAAGAGGCATGCCCTGCAGGACGCGCCCACAGGCGGAACATCTTCCGACGCCGAAGCTCCTGCGATGCTCCGCGGATGACGTTTAGCTCTTTACAAAGCCACGTTGAGCTCCTCGTTTGTTCTCGGTGTGAGGGAACGATGATTAAGGAAGATTGTGGCAGAGGGTGAATGGGCGTACACCTCCAGGCTCTGAAACTCTGAGCGCATGTTTTGAGAATCCTGGCGGAAAACAATCGGCGCATGTTAATGCGTCTCGTCTTCCACTGAAGAAAAGACGACCGCTTCCTTTTCATTTGTGTAATATTTTATAAAACCATCACGAAACATTGGATAAAATTGTGACCCGGTAACAAGTTTTTTTTTTTTTTTTTGGAAGCAAATTATATTTCTACACTATTTCTCCTGCTGATAAACTACTGAAGGCTAAGAGCGATCCTCTTAACAAGAACATATTCTGGCAGCTTTAGTGAATAATTGAATCCTCGCCCTGCCGCTACGGCTTTTAATCTCATCCCCTTTGAAAGTGCGATGCTGTGAGCAGACGGAAACCTTCTGCGTGTGCTGTGCAGGGATGTGGATACCGAGGACCACATCGATTTGGCTACTAGCTTTCATTATCCTCGTACTCCTCTAACGCTCAACATTATAACATCTGAAATGAAGGAGGAAACACCGACTTTTTTGACGAATGACGAATTACACCCCAGCGCCGCCGAATTCTGGATCGTGATTGGTCAGGAGGGCTTGATTAATTTTCTAGAACTGCAGCTCTGACAGTAGCGCAGGCTTACATGAAGGCACTTGTTCTAATACGTTATTGTTTCTATAGCAACAGCTCATTCAAAGGAACTTGATGCAGTACTGATTAGGGCCCGGAGGTGCGAAGGACTCTATTGCTTCCATTATGAATTTTTTTTATTATTATTATTCAAGATTTTTGAGGTGCTTCCCACGGGTGAAAACGCATGACATTTGGTACACACATCGGTGCTTGGGACAGTTACTCAGCGACCGAGGCTCGGCCCCAGGTGTGGCTCAGTGGCACTATAGCGCCACCATAAGGCATTGAATCTTGTCCCTGGCATGTAGTTTCACGTACATGAACCAAATCTGGTAGGCTTTTGGGTTTCCCCAAGATATTGGATAGAAAGATATTGGTTATGATGCCCAGAGTGACTCTCTGCTATAGCGCCACCATCTGGGAACTCAAAGTGTGACTTTTTCACCCATCTCCGTTTAGTAAAAAAGAACAATTTGAATTGGTGGGTTGTGTTCATCTGCTGATAGCGATGGAGGATGATGGAGTCCCGTCATCACCGCTTGGGGACGGATTTTAAAAAGGTGTGTAATTGTTGAAATTGTGCATCTGTAAGGAGATTTATGGAAGGAGTCTCCAGTGTTGGCGATTTTTCAGTCCGAGGTAAAGCTGTAACTCCTGTAAGTGTTCCAACATATTCAGAACACTTTGCCGTTTTTTAGGTTCTTCATTTCAAGACAGAAAAGGAAGAGAGGCCGGTGCCGGAACGGCCGTTTATAGCTGCTATAACGTAAGCGAGAACAGGAGCGCACTTGTTTAATGCCATTTAACATTAAGCACAGCTACAGAGATACACCGTATGACGTTGTTTGCATGGTTTGTGATTTACTTGAACTCTATTTTAGTCACACATCAGCAGTATTCCTCAAATACATTAGCTAGCTGTAAAGGCTGTGCCTCATATAAAGCTAGCCGGATATCGTCAGAGAAACTATAACAATAGCTAGCTAAAGGTGAAGAGTTACTCAGAAATAAGCGTAGCTAGCCGACATTAACGATGTGATCCATCCATATAGGTAGCTACGCGTCACGTTATTATCCCACCGATATCGCTTTACTAGACACAGCAGGTTTTCTCGGAATAACACCCAAATATTCGAAGTCTTCAACGTCTCCATCTCTGTCAGTGTGTGTGTGAGGCATTAAAATGTTTTTCTTCCACAGATATATTTACTCCGTCTGTCCTTTATTTCTATCAGTTGTACATGCCTGCCATGAGATTAGTTTTTGATAGTGTGTCCTTTGCTTTGTTTGTTGACATTTGGGTGATTGATGCGGGTTGATTCTGGAGATGAATAGCACGTCTCACCGAGAGCTCAGATGAAAGTCTCATTTCTGTGAGTCGAGGTAAAGCAGTCGGGAAACTGATTCACGTTGGGGTTTTATTTTTTTTTTGTGTTGTTGTTGTTGTTGCTGTTGTTGTTTCCAGGAGAAACTAGATTCATTTTAGCAGCAATCCAGAGAAACATAGAGTTTGGCATTTGGGCTGATTTTTCATCTCCTGTGTATCCGACTTCCTGTTCAAATTTATTTACTGTCTTAATCGCAGTTATGTAAGGAGTAAAACACGCCGCATCATGCTGATATAGGAAAATAATTCATGCCAGGGTGGTGCGATGAATATGTGTTACTGCTATCACCCTGAAGATGATTATTTTCCTATAACAGCACATCTTAGTGTTTTGTTTCTCTCATAGTACAGCGATTATGAACCGAATGCTGTACATTTTAGTCATTTATTCGAGTTCAGCTACATGAGTTGAGTTAAATTGTGTTAGCTAAATTAAAGTTGGTCAAGGTAAGCTACATTAGTCGAGCCGAATTATGTTAATTGAGTTAAATTGTCAGTCGAGTTAAATTAGTTGAGTTTTGATTTTACTTTGTCTTGTAGCTGTTTAACATTTTCCCACGCCATGGACAGACTGGTACACGAATACTAATCACTACTACTAATTACTTGCTAATTCCAATTCATACTAATTCATCGCTCTGTTCCAGACGAAAGGAGGAGTCTTTAAGTAAAAAACGTAAAACGTGTACTTGTAGAAACAATTTCGTTCCAGCAATCATTTTTACACTCATTGAGAATTTCTATTTTGTCTTTTTTTTTTTCCTAACTAAAAATAGTCTTTTCCGACCTTCAAAGCAGGAAGGAAAACAACAACAACACGAAGATTTCGGCTGAAATTGTCTGAATTATCGCTGTAACGCATGGACAGATGGAGATATCCTGAAAATTCAGGCTTTTCAAATTTCAGTATATCAAAACCAGCAAACTGGAGGTTTCAATTTCTCGCTAATATGTTTATAAATGTGTCCACCCCTGACAAGGTTCAACCAAAAAGCGAGAACTAATGATGTGTAATGAGCTGAGGACAGAATGGATGGTCATTAACATCTCTGCTCGGTCACTTTCGAACAGAAATCCAGCGAGGAACTGAAACGCTGCGCAATTCAAAAAAAAAAAAATACACACAAAGCTCAAGACATCGCTTAATAGGATTGCGTATCCAAGGAGACCGGCAGCGTGACGAGTGCATGCTGCGTACGTTCTTGATTTTTTTTTTTCCGCAAATCTAAAGTTGTGTGAACCGTCAGAAGTGGTCGAGTAATTAGCAAGAAGTTGCCTGTAGTTCGTTTTAATGTTCCTGTTTTTCCTGATTTGTCTGGACTTGGCATATTTGTGCATATTTCTGTCTGCGTCCGTTTGAAACGCTTTCTGAAGGCAGGGTGAAGGGATGGAGTCTAAGCGACGCTTCGGAGAGATGATGTTATTTTGTTTTGACATGTTAATTAGCGGCTATGTGATGTAGCTAGATCGTGGAAACGCTAGCGAGAAGGGCAGCGCTAATGAGGACGAGCGGGACGAGTAAAGCACGCAGCAGGACAGGAGAAGAGGTTTATCTTTTAGTGTTTGACCTAAAATAGGTTTGAGGAAATTGAGTGTGAATAGGAAATGAATTGGATAAACATGAATGATAGCAATTTTCAGGCCTTTTGTCTGAATGAAAAGATAGGAAATACGCTTTTGTTTGTTTTTGTCTGTTTGTTTATCAGTCGTGAGTGATTACCTGCACTGTTCCAAACGTTGATTCTATGCAGACCTTTTTTTTAATTGACGGGAAAAAAATATGTTGAGCAGATGAAATGTTTATTTTCATTTGTAAAAATCCGAATAAAATGTTCTTGTAAAAAATGATATTTTGAACATCAGGAAGTATTTTAATAACATTGGAATTTGTCTGTTTGTTCCGTAACATTTATATATTTTCATGAACTTAATCAGTAATATTTAAGCATTAATACAGAAGAGAAATGAGTTTATGTTATATCTATATATTATTATGTTTCACGTTGCTCACTCTTACAAAACTAAAGTTCCCCCTAGCACCCTAAATAGAACCCTACAGGACGAAATGGTTCACTTCAGGAAGAGTTTTTCCATTTAGACCTCTTCAAAAAGATTTCAAAGTAGACGTCCTGTAAAAGCGTTCCTCTTAGAACCTCAGTGACGTTTCAGAAGTTCTACCGAGAACATTAGAGGGTTTCATTGAGACCTCTAAAAAAAAGTTTCAAGCAGAACTCAACAAATAAAAAGCGTTGATCTTACGACTTTAGTGATACACAAAGGTTCTGCAAAAATTGCGCTTAGAAACTTAGTTATGCAACGAAGGATCTAGAAACAAAAGCACGGTACCGCACAAGCTTTCACAAGGTTTCCAGTAGACTTCATATTAAGAAATCTTCGGTGATGTAGCAAAGGTTCTATGGCTACAATTTCAGACAATAAATAGCTAGCTAGAGTTTGTCCCTCTTGGAGAATCAGTAGGGGTTCTATGAAGAACGACAGAACTAAGAACTAAATCCAAAGAACTAAGATTAAGATCTCATTAAGATTTCTTACTTAAAACTTTCCACCTAGACCCTGACTGATGTGGAAAAGTTTAGGCAGAGAACCTTAGAGATCATTTCTGATGCAGTAAAGTTTAGGCAGAGAACCTTAGCTGAATGATGCGCTTTTAAATAAAATTAATAAGTTAAATCTAGAGCCCTAAAGGGTCTATCAGTTTGTCCCTATGTTGTAGAACCCTATAACCGAGCAATATTTTCATAGTAGAACCCATTTAGAACCAAAGGATCCATAACTAGCTATTTTTTTGCACAGTATTTTTTTTTTTTTCAAAATCTTTTTCCAAGGAACCATCAAATGTACCATGTAGAGCCCTGCAACAGAGCTTTACAGGATCAGCCCTGCACAAAACGTTCTAAGTAGAGCTCCCATCACTTTTAGAGCCTTATTAATGCAGCAAGGGATCTACAAAGAACCTTAATCAAAAGCTAAACTCTGAGAAACTTTAAACCAAATTACCTTTTAGGGCTGTAGTTTCAACCAATTGTCTATGTACGTAGAACCCTCTCAACAATGTTCAAGGTAGAACCTCTTTGTAAAGCATGCCACTTACAACTGTCACCTTTTATTATGTTTTCTCTCTTTGGTTTTGTTTTCTTGAAGGTTCTGTAACTCTACAGCAGACTATTTTGCTATTAAATAAATCCAAAAAATCCTTAAAGAACCATTTAAAAAGGTTAAATCTAGAACTCTAAAGTGGTTTTTTTAAAGTCTCTCTAGGGGAATCATCAAAGGTACTGTGTAGAGCCCTACTACACAGGGCTATGGGAAGAACCCTTTCCCAATGGTTCTAAGTAGAGCTCCTTCAGAATTACATTACACTTATTGATAAAACTTACTAATGTAGCGAGGGTTCTACAAAGAACATTGGTCAAATGGAACCTTTAAACCAAAGAACCTTTTAGGATTGTAGCTTCAACTGTTTCTCTACATAGAACCCTACAAAACCAGGTTCAATGAGAGAACCCTTATCGTAAAAGGTTCCAAATAGAACCACTTAAAAGTAGCCCACTCTCTGCTTGGAATCTTAAGACTTCTTAGGCTTGTCCTTCTTAAATGTTCGATTGGGAACCTCTTTAGAAAGCTAAAAAGAACCCATTCTCTAAGACTTTGGCTCAGAGATAACAAAACACTGGTTCTGTAAATTTCTGTTTTCCAGAAAGAACCCCGATCGGGTTCTGAAAAGCCATATTTAGGTTCTTCATGTAGACATGGTTCCACCTAAAACTGTAACATCAACCGAATAAGAACTCTGGCTCCCTCTTAGACAACGGGTTCTTTATGATTCAATGCTTCAAGTTAGAACATTTTGTGAGAGGCACCAAAAGACCCTTTAAGGTGCTAGATGGAACCTGTTACCTTTACACATTAGTACTCAAATGTAGATTTTTTTTTTTTTTATCATTTTATTCCTACCAGATATTTTTGGAAATTTGATCTGTTCTCCCTGAAGGGTTCCGGAACCGATCATTCTCTTTTTTCCCGCTTCAGGGCCTTTTCTAATTGCTTCTGAGACCTAATCCTCACTTTGGGAGATGGTTATTGTTTCAAATATAGCTTCCTCTGAAGATACTGCCCACAGCACTTTGTGGTATTATTGCTAATTTCTGCTGGTACTTGGACGAGAACCCAAGCAGGAAGCTTTAATATGGTTGTCTGTGAAGGGATGGGTTCTTGCCCTGGTGCATGATCTCCGAATTATTGCACTAATAAAGCGGCGGATTCCGCAGCCGTCCCAGTTTGGAGTCAAAGCAGCTGTGTGGGAGCCATGACGGAAATAACACGGAGGGGGGAAAATGTCACTGTCGGCTCCCTGGAGACCCTGGTTCTACGCAAAGTCTAATCAAATCAGCAGAACTGGCAGCTTGGTTCATTATAAAATCCCCTACTCTCAATATCTCCTGCACAGAACAGGGAGAACATATAGGTATAAACGTATCCCTGAAGCAAAGCAACAGGAACTCAATGGAGTACCTGGGTTCTGCTGATTATGCGGTTCTGTAAGCCCCGCAGAGCGACACGGTGACTGAAAGGAAGGAGCAGCAGAGAAAAAGGATGGGGAGGATTTCCAGAGATGACATTTGAAGACTAGTTTTTGCTCTCGCTCTCTCTCTCTCTCTCTGTCTGTGTGTGTGTGTGTGTGTGTGTGTGTGTGTGTGTGTGTACACACGTTGGAATTTCAGGAAATCCCATTTCTCCGAGACGGTTTGCGTTTTAACTCCTTCACCTGCTGCTACAGCTCAAACACATTCAACTTCTTTTACAAAAATACTATCAGGAGAAATAGAGGTCATTTTTTTAGAGTGTTCAGCTTAGAACCTTAAACCTCAAAGCATATTCCTAAGTAAACTCTTCAGTCCCGTCCCGTCCCCTAGGGGATCCTTCAGGGATGTATGTAGAACCCCTGAGTGAAGGCTTCTAGGTTCAGTTAGAACCCATTTAGAAAGGATTCCTTATAGAACCTTAGCAACCTCCGTTGAAAGGGTTCAACAAAGAATCTCAGTCAAAAGCTACCTCTTTGAAAAATGTTTAATTGTAGAACCATGCAAAAGTGGGTACTAGGGAGAACCCTTGAAAAAGAACGACTTAAGATGGCGAACCATTCTGATGCAGGAATCGTTCTACAAAGAACCTTAGTCAAAGCATAGACTTTGGGTTAATCTAAAACACCAAAGCTTTCTTCGGTTTCTCCCTTAATGGTTCTATGGAGAACCCCACAGTGATCTCACAGCATTCCACTTACAACTTTAGTGATGCAGGGGCATTTAAAGAAAAGATGAATCTAGAACCCCGGTGTTTTTTTAGTCTCATAGTCAAAAGATACACACTTGGGAAAAAAATGAAATGTAGAACCTTACAAATGTGAGTTCTAGGAAGAACCCTTGAAAAAGAGCTACTTTAGATGGCATTCAGGTTAGAGCCTTTCTGATGTCATCAATCATTCTAAAAAGAACCTTAGTCAAGGCACACATTAGGTTAATATAACACTAAACACTAAAGCATGATTTGGTTTCTCTCTCTGTGTGGAGAACCTTAAAGGTTCTAGGTAGGACCCCACAATGATCTCAAAGCATTCTACGTGATGCTGGGGCATGTAAGAAAAACTATTATTTTAGAACCCTGTTTTACTGTTGTTGTTTTTTGCGAACTTTAGTCATGCAGCAAATGTTCTTCACTTTTAGAAAAAAGGTTAAAGGTAGAACCCTAAAGGGTTCTTAGGTGTGTCCGTCACTCAGAAGCCTTAATGACCCCTTGCCCTTTAATGAAAGCTTGTAGTTAGACCAATTTTAGCAGTCATTCCACTTAGAACCTTACTTATACAGGAGGAGGTTCTACGAAGGGTAGATTTCAGGTTGAAATGCAAAAGTGTGTCTGAAACATTGAGAAGTTTGAGAAGCCGGAGTTCCGCGATGGCGGTGTGTCTCGCTTTAATCCGCGTCTCGGTTTCGGGAAAAACTTTTTTTTTGATAACTCATCCTGTACCTAGTCTAGTGCTCGTCCAATCGAATGCTCTCTGGAAGGTATAAGCCCCGCCCTCAGGGGCGTGTCTTGCTCTTCAGTAGCACCTGCATAGCAGTAAACAGGGTTCGTCTGTGTGTTTTTTGGTTCCTTCCCTCACGTTATTCCCATTTTAATCAAATCACAGCACATTGTACGAGGATGAGCGCGAGAAACGTAGGGGGTGCCATTACTAATGCACTAGTTTGGGAGGCACATGACAGATTCAGTGCTAGGCTTTTATAACTAACTAAGTACTGAAAGCAAAGACACCCACACACACGCGTGGGCATACGTGCGCACACACACACACACACACACACACACACACACACACACAGACGTGTGCTTTATGAATAAAAAAGACGTTAACCCTGCTGCACACGCCGGAGAGAGTGTAAGTATTCCAGGGATGAAGAGCAGCCTCTGAGCACCGCATGAAATATGCAGGTGTGTGTGTGTGACGATGGCTCACTCCTGCGTACCGTGTGTGTGTGTGTGTGTGTGTGTGAGAGTGAGAAAGCTGCTCATCCTCAGGGCACTGCACATGTTAATGAGTACAACACGTGAAACATCTGGAAACCCCGGTTTTTAACCTCATGTGATACAGAAATAATACATGACGTGGCAGGTGAGAAAGTCACCTCAAAAACACAGTGAGAGATTAGAAATAAGACACTCCGTGTCACGCAGTTATAGGAAACTAATCAACGACAGAGAGGTGTGACGAAGCTCGATTATTTTGCTATACACGGAGTGTTTTATTCCTCTTATACCACAGCAATTTCTCACCCATTACAGTTTTTTCTATATTGATGAATGACACATCGTACATTTTATCCACTTATTTACGTTTCAAGTTCCTGTTCGCACGTGAACAGTCGCCTCACCTGCCTCATTCACTCTGTCTTGAAGTTACTGCCAAAAAGAAAGAAGAAACAGCTTAGTGACGTTACCGGGAAATCGTCCAGTCCTCCAGGGAAAACGGAAAACACGGAGAACCCATATCCGATTTAGACTCTTTCATTTTTGTTTATGCGAAATATAAACTCAAGATTTATTTTCTTAAATCATTTTAAACTTTAAATTGAATTATTTATTTGTTTATTCATTTAATTTGAATTATTTTTGCTTTATATATTATTTTTTTTATCATTCATATTTTGGGTTTTACCTAAAAAAAAAATAAAAAAGAAAAAAAAAGAAAAATTGACACTTATCTAAGGGTGTTAATAAAGTGCAAATAAAACTCAATAAAATGAACTCATTTGAATAACATTTGAATAACACTGCATTGTAATAAGAATGTATTTATTCCAAAAAAATAAAACAGAGGTCCTTTTTTCCCCCACAAACACGCTCTTATTCGTAGTCATGTATCAGTTATTACATTTTTTCTGAGTGAGTTGAAGCATGGATAAGGATGACGTGAAAGCGTGCTGAGAAGCTTCTGGATGTTATATTCATAGCTGACCCCGTCCGATTGAACTCCTCAGTCCGGCTCTCTCTATCCCACTCGGTCCTGCCCTCTCTCCGGGGATAAAGGACGCAGACTCCTGCGTGGAGATGGCCTCTTTGATAGCGGTGTTTACTGCGTCACACAGCGGATGTGTTTCATTTGTGATTTTCCGGTGCGCGTAATGAAATCTTCGAGCCCTTTACAGCTTTAATCAAACCTCATCGGGCATGATTGTTTCTCAGGAACGCTATAAAAAAATCCCGTATGTAGTAATGTTCAGTCTGTGCCAATTTGATTAGCGTGAACGTTCATCTGTCTTGTGTGCGGAATTAACATGTAGATTTGAAATCCTAAAGACTGTGTTCATCCCAGGACCCGAACGCTGCGTTCACAAGCGTCGGTTGTCGATGCATGTCTCTTTCCTCACATGGAGTTCAAACAACCTGCCTCTTCACTTGTTTACGTTCTTGATAACACGTTCTATTAAGGTCACGTCTATAATGAGCATAGACTTAGATTGAGAGATGGTCAATGCCACATTACGTATAAGCATTAATAAGAGCTTTTCATTGGCGTATCTGGAATCTACGGTACCCGAGAAAGAGTCCGCAGCGTACGGTCAGTTTAGCCGGCTTTGTAACTTTATTTCTGGCTAAAATGGCACCTCAGGTACTGTTTTTTTAAAAAAAATTTTAAAGTCCCCAGATCATAATTTGTTTTTTGAAAACCTGACGTCGGAAGCGCGGTCACCCTGGCAGACCAGTGGGCTTGCCCTCTCGCCTCACCCTTATAAACAAATCCTCCTGATCCAGTACTCACCAACATCCTCCACCACTGGCACTCACAGAGAGCTTGTGTATACAATGTGTTTGGCGTCAGTTATTGTTATTGTTTACGGGTATTGTTTCTTGGTTTGAATGTAATATTAGTAACAAATATACAACTTTAACTCTGTGAAAATGACCTCTGAGCAAACGTTCTAATCACCAGCATTAGTATTTCTACCTAATTCCTCACTACAACATGAGACCGAAGTTCCTTCATCTGTTGTCTTATGTTCTGTGTTCAGACTGCTGGATCATGTCTGTGTGTGAGGGTGTACGTGAGAGGCTTGTGGTTTCGGTGTAGTTATTGTGAAGGCAGTTTTCAAAAAATGAGCAATAAAGTGTCAATCAATCAATAATTCTACACAATGTTTTAACTATTTATGAAAAGGCATTTCAGTTTGTAGCCATGGTTATAATGCATTTATTAATTATGTTGTATTATATGCACTTACGTATAATGGCCAATTCCAAAGGCGTTCAGTCCCAGTTTGCTTTTAGTGTATTGTGTTTAGTCGTAGACACAAGTAACTTTGCACAGTTAGTGCTTGTGTGAGTCTGTTAATGTTGTGATTTGGCTTGAATCACCTCAGACCAATCCTGTCGTGCGTGTGGCCTTATGTTTCTTCAGTTCCCCGCTCACAACTTCAGTTCCTACCTGCGATTATTTCCCAAAAATGCGGAAAAAACCTGCTTTTATCCTACGTCATACGCAAAGTCTCAGTAAGTGTGTGTACACAGCCAGGCATTACTAAAAAAGACTGAGTTTAGAATGAAGCAGCATTTCATTATTGTGCCTGGCAAGTGTACATAGCGAGTACGTCAACGAATGCCAGTGATATTACAAATCATGTAACGTGTTACGAGCACATAAACAAATCAATCAACTTTCACTCTGCTTGGAGATTAGTAATTTGATTCAGCTTTAACTGGTTCGCTTTACTACTGTAGGTAACTTGAAAAACAATAGACAGGCCACGCCCACAAGCGGCGGCATGACTTCTCAGGGTGTTTTTCCTCACAGCTTCCACGTCCTTGCTGTTCATTAGGGCTCTAAACCTGCATCCCGATTTCTGTAAAGCCGCCTTGTGGCTATGGGTATTTTTAAAAGCGCTGTTCAAATAAAATTTTATAAGCAGCAGCATGCAGGAATTCAGGATGTTTCAAGCTCTCGTATCTTCAGCCGCACCTTCCGACTCGAACGTGAACAAGGTGGCCGGCGAGGTCAGACTGTCAGACGAAATGTTCCTGTCCGTCGCCGCTATAGTGAAGTCAGCTCACCGAACGTGTGTGGTCATGGGCGGTCTAGTGCTCGCAACATACAAAGCGTTCTAAATCACAGATACAGTATGTATACTGGTGAAAACTGATATTATTCTACAGTAACAAGTGCCTTTAAAATTTTTCACATTTGGTAGTGCTGGTACAAAAACTTCATTCACGCTACCAAAGTGACAGTGCAGTCACAGAAAAGGAGAGAGAGTAAAAAAAATTGCAGGTGCTATTCATGAGTCAAAGCCCTCCACTTCATAAAGTGCACTTAACACAGTAATGACAGAGAGCCACTCGGTGCTCAGGTTAAAATAAGGCTAGAATAACGGCTTTCTTATTGTCTGTTCCATCGTGAAGTGGAGGATCGAGTCTCGGGTGGTTTTGTGTATGCACCGTTGCGCTGAAAGGGAATTTCAAAGGTGTTTTTATCAGAGTTTGAGTTGTGGCTTGTGCGCCAGTTTGCCTCAGTTGAGGTAGGGTTGAGGTTTTAGTCTTGTTTAGCGCAAAGTGGTTTTTCGCCCCTCTTGAGGCAGTGCAGGAAACAATAGGCCTCTGATTGATGGTCGAGGACATTGAACTCTTCTCCGAGAGCTCTGGAGAACCAGGCTCCAGGGGGAAGACGTGCATCCGGCCGTCGGCACGGCAGATTGTCTCCGAATACAGACATCTTCACGTCATTTTAAACACGGTAGTAAAGAGTTGCGTTCGCTCGGGTAGATTTTAACCATGTCATATTGCTGTAACGCTCAGAGAGACACGGGACACGAGTGCGTTAGGTGTGAAGTTTGCCGGATTCCTTCCAAAAGAACAGATGATTCATTGTCGTGTGTGTGTGTGTGTGTGTGTGTGTGTGTGTGTGCCTGGGAAACGCTTCACATGGAGGAGGAATGCCTGGGTCTATTTTTAGTGCTATCCAAATATCTGTATTTTGGATTTGAAATGAAAGTGGGCAGTCTGAATCAGGCAGCATGTCTCGCTTTATGGACTGAAACTCAGAAAACAGTCTGAAAAACTTCAGCAAAGACATTAAAACCATTAAGTCGTGCGCGGCTCTCGATTCAATCAATCGGAAATAATATTCGGAAATACTATTATCCTCACAGGAAATAAGCCCAGCCCACCGAGCTTCAGCGACGTCTTGGTGATTGTTTATCACGTGCTGTACTGACCAGCGACCAGCATCAGAGTAGAAGAACAGGAGAAATGGATGGAAATTAAAGCAATTCATATAAGTGTGTCTTTAGGACACGATGGGCAGTTTCCTGGAGCCCCCAACGGCTGATCACATGACCACGGAAATGCCAAACGTCAAAATGTGAGAAGCCAACTAGCACTTCTGATGAGCGGAAATCACGCACCGTCTCGTTAACATGTCGCTGGAGTTTTCTTTTTTTTTTTTTTCAATTAATGCCGAGACTTTCTTATCAAAAATTTTAAATAGAACGGAAAAAACGGACCAAGGAGGAAAAGAAGCGGGATGGAAGACGTGCTGGAGATAATGGAGAATGAATTAAGGATGACAAGTGTAAGATAAAAAGCCATGTAACGTTAACCCAACTTTCTTTTTGGCGTCAAGCAGCTAGAAGAATTAGCGCTCGGTCTAGAGCGTCCTTAACAGCAATCTCATGCAGCTTCAAGCCTTCAAATCATAACTTTAGCCATTTCGCATTCTTGCTAGGATTTTTATTTTCAAGCGGGAAGTAAAGGCGAAAATGTTAGCGAGGTGCTGATCGAGAACGTAAGTAAATCTAACACCGATAAATTTGATCAAAATCTGTATACAGTGTAACCCTAGAGATCCAGGACATTTTAGCGTCAAATCAGCTCCGTGCAAATCGTATCAGTTTGTAATATTGAAAAAAATGAATAAAAATACAATGATATAACCGTGATATCACAGACATGTGTGTTGTGGAATATTATGACACCAGGATTATGTCGCCCAGCGCTACTAGTTAGCTCATTATATTGGCGTACAGCTAGAAGTTTTACCTGAACATTCAAGGTGAGATTAATAGAAGTAATATTGCTTATAATTTTAGTATGATTTGCGTATTTTTGTGCTGTGAAATGAAATAAATATTAGTTAACAATGCAACAGTTAACAAGATAAACAAACGAAGCCTGGGGGCAGAAACGTTCTCCAGATCATATCTTGTCAATTTCATTTAAAAATGTGTTGTCAGATAAACGGTGCAGTACAGCAGAATTTGTGGCGGTGGAAAGAAAATGCCGGGGAAAAATTTCCACTAAATTCATTGTTCCAAAGACTTACATTCTGTCTAACTGGACTTTCCCAAGAAATTCAATACCATCTGAAGGCTACAAATGACATTTTCCCTGTACATTACACCAAAAATGAACCTCATTGCACCTTTTCGGACCAATCTGAAGTAGAAAATACCTGGCAGATTTACAAATTTTAGACTATTATTAAAATGACTAATTTTAAAGCTAATAATGATAAAATAACACCTAAACAGCGAAAGATCACCTCCTTAGCATGGCATGTGCTAAATATTCCAATAATGCAGCTCAGCCAGTGCAGCTACCATGGACGCACACTAACGCTTCCTTTCATGGGGCGCCGTTACTTTTGTCCTAGTTGAACGGCTAGTCTTGTGCGTGTCTAATCGGTGAAGTGGGTTTGGAATTTTAGACGTATTTAATATGAAGCGATGTCACAAAACGTTCATTATATCGGCGTGTAACTGAAGTAAATGTTCATGGGAAAGATTTACGTTTAAATTCTTTCGTATGCAGTGTGATAAGCGAGGACCAACGTTTAGTTGCTGCCGAGAGTTCAGATTGTTTCGTTAAATTTATATAACAAAGTCTAACAGCATTATTTAGAGGTGTGTCTAATTAAAGTCGATGTTAATAAATTGGCTTCATATACGGGAATTTTCGGCGAAATCCAAGCTTAGTAACTCAGTGTGTTTATCTGTTTATAAGGAGGCAGTTGGTTGACTATCAGAGAGAAGGAGAGCCTCGAACAGAATAGCAGAATTCATTAAGCAGCTTAGCCAAGAGTTCTGTGCCGGTCAACAGGAATTGTGGGATTAAAAAGCGCTCGCTGATTAACGGGCTGTTGACCCTTCCTTTCATCCTGCGCCATTTTATCCACCAAGACCACCATGCAGAAAGGGGCTTAAGTGGCTAGCTAAATCAACCACAACGAATGTACGGAAACAAGAGAGGGACTGATTCCGTCCTTCCACTCGTGCAAGAAAAACACGGCTTAAATTCGCTCTCGTTGGAACGTAACAAGGTTCCCGGTGTGCTGCTCAGACTTTTCTCTCTCTCGCTTGCACACCTCTGCAGCCATCATCCCAAATTACAGCTGATGCATTACAGTGTGAAATGGAGCTATTTGTATGCCGTGTGCAGGTCAGTGCCCGACACGTCCTATTTTAAAGATTTTACCCGTTTTGGTCAAATTTAACACGTTTTCCCCAAACATTCACTCTGACCCATTTATATTTATATAAAATAGGCTTTCGAGTGTGTTTTCTAATGCATAAAATGGAATTGGTGATGGGCGGGGCTATATGAACTCAGGTTGTGATGTCACTCCACAGCTCTGGACCAATCACAGTCGATATGCAGATGAATAGAGGATGATGATGTTTTACCTTGAAACAGTGCTGGTGACAGCTTACCTGATGTCAGTGATGAACAGAATTCCAGTTGCTATGGTAATGATACATGTTGTGGTTGAGGAACTGAGACTCTGGTACCGAAGTCCTTGCAAGCTAACAGTTTGAAGGAGTTACTTTTAACACTTAGGCATAGCAGGAGGGCATGGGAGCATGCCTAATTTGCATACTCATGCATATTTATAGGCATGGGTGTTTTGAATAGTCATAAAATCTCAGCCTGATGGTGTAATTGTAAATGGATTCTGACTGGTGACAATTTATGGAAGGAGTCTCCAATGTCAGCGCTTTGTAACAGTCAGAGGTAAAGCTGTAAATTTTAGTTTTTTAGTTTTCTCTTCAGGACAGAGGAGTTTCGCTGATGTTCCACGACTATAAATGAATAAAAATGGTGAGCTGCCATTCTTAAGTAAGTAAATAAAAAATTGTTGGCAAATTGCTGTGGTATAAGACTTCAGGATATGCCATTATAGAAAAATAATCCACTAACAGCAACTCTCTCATTGATTGTTTTCCTGTAACAGCGTGACACACAGTGCTTTATTGTTTTCATGTTAAAATGAAAGCAGCAGGTCGGTTTACAGGAGTCTTAACCCTGGAGTATTGCAGCAGTCACTGTAATCTTCTCCTCTCGCTCCATATGACTATAGATAGAGAAAGGAGTAATCAGGAGCTTGGCGTTCTCTGGTCGTGTGCGTATGAGTGCGTGTGTGTGTGTGGGGGGTGGGGGGGGGGGGGTAGGGGGGTTGAAGTTAATTAAAACAGCAAGTGCAGTAACAACCTGCACCGTCAAAACAACAGGGAAAGACTTCGGCCCAGTGGGATATTAAACAAGCCTCCAACAGTCACGCTGCCACTGAGCAGGTAATATTCCTGCTTCCTTTAATTACTTCTCGGATAAAATTTTGTTCCTGGCGTAACCCTTGATTCAACACTCGTGATGACTCCGATGAGACGGGACGTCATGACGATAAAGATAAGGACGAAGCGGATGAACCGCACTTACCATTCACACAGCACAGCAAGTGCTCACGAGTCCGCAAAGGTTCTCGCTCCGTCAGTAGGTCCTCGCGTGCTCCTTTAACTCTGGCAAAGAGGCCAGCGCAGGATGTGAGCTGTTTCCATGGCGACAAGCTCTACTCCCACTGCCTAGCGAAAAAAAAGTGTGTCATTATCCGGTGCTGTGGATAGAGGCCGAGCGAAGGCGCAGCCCACAGGGCCATTTCCTCTCCCCTCTCTGCCTCTCTTCCCCAACCTGACCATGCATCTTCCTTACATCATCTCAATTTGCTCCATTTTCCAGCCTCTTACGCATTTCTGCTGCTCTTCACAACCACATCCTCATCCACGTCCACGTCCACAGCCCATTCTGTCCAGCCCGTTCGCCTCTTTAACGCTGAGTAATAAAACACGTGTAATTTATCCCCATCATGGAAGAGCTCTAAAAAGCCGGCTGGCTGTGAAGTGGAAATTGGAGGTACGGTTTAGATCCGAACAGAAAACTTTGCACAGAAATTTCCATTCCTGAGTTTTTCGAAATCATGTTTTTCAATGTGTTTTCATTCCTAATCCATTCACGGAGAGCACTCGGATCTCAAATTCATTCATCTAAATTTATGAGACTCATCACATTTTAGGAGCGACCCATTTCATTAGCATACACTCAGGCCATGGTGCATATTGTGTGTGTGTGTATGTGTGTGTGTGTGTGTGCGCGCACTGAGCACTAATCTCCTTAGCTAGGCCAGTGGCTGTCATTAACAGAGGTGAGTAACCCTCGAGTGAAGATGAATGCCTGTACACTCACACACCTGTTCTGAAGAACCTCTCTCCAGCCCTTACACTCGAGTAGCGTAGCACAGGGAAAAGACCTGCTGAGTTTCTCCATTCCGGTGTGTGTATGTGTGTGTATGAGAGATGTTAATGTTCCTGTACACAACACGGCATGCTCATAAATGTTCTGAGCTAATCTAGCTCTAAACAAGTCAAATACAAATAAAGTTCATTGATTATGGTTATAACACCTACAAAAGCCCTTTGGGACAACCGGCAACAGCGCAGACACAGTGCTGGTTAAAGTAGTAAATGACATCGTCATAAAAACCTGATTCCAAGCGTAATCACACAAATTGAATGATACGCGATTATGATACGTGGGTCAAATGTTAGCGTAAGATGTCTGGAAAGTGTCATACGTAGCATGACTCAGGTGTCATGTCAATTTGATTCACAGTTAACAAAAGCTGTCTTTGTGAACACTGATGCTTGTTGGCATAAGACTTTTTGACAGCTCATGCTATCACGTTTGGCTTAGGTAGCTGCTTTGTTGCCATTTGAACGGTTAGTCATCACTTCATAACCTTCAGAGATGAATCTCAACATTTTTTCTTGTCCACTCAGGACACCGACGTAGGTCCTTCCTGACAACTAAGAAACATGAAGCCTTATTCCAACGGGCGTCAGATATCAAAGATTACTTTTGTAAATTGTGATGCCGTGTTGTCTTAACACCAACGGGGATTGTTCTGACTTTCCGGACTGATTTACTTGTATGTTACCGTGCTGATGTACTGTGTGGAGGTGCTATGTGGCTTTACGAACACTGTGATAAGGAAAGTATTAGCTGTTATTTGAGGATAATTGGTAACATCACATACCAGAGAAATGAAAATAATATCCTGCTCTTGAGAATGAATCTCTAATGACTGGCCACTGTGACAGTAATCTTAAGTCCAGTATCGCCATGACATCCATGTCCATGACGACTGTCTGTAAACTTCTACATTAATACCTAGGATTGCATGAGAGCGTTAACTGATTGCTCAGAGAAGAAGAAAATCAGTAATATCTGTGTGTGTGTGTGTGTTTGTGTGTGTGCGTGTGTGTGTGTGTGTTTCATTCACAGCCCAAAACACAGCTCAGTACGGGACCACCGGAGGAGGGGAAGCTCTGCTGGCCTGCGGGTTCCTGGTGCTGGCTCTCAGCTCTCTGCTCTGCGTTTACTAGTGCTACGTACAGCCATACGCACTGAACTGGACTGAACCATTCACACGGCTCATTCCCGGATCTGATCTGGCAACGCGGTTTGCTTTTTTTTTTTGTTTTTTTTCCGTTTGTTTTGTTTTGTTTTGTTTTGGGGGTTTTTTTTGCGAATAGAGAGATATTTTAATCAGTACACAGTACTTTTCAGATGGTGGTTTTTATGTTCTGTGGAATTTCTCATCATGTAAATATGTACGGTTTACATTTTATTTCCCTCTCCCCTCGTTTCTTTCACTTTCCTTTCTTTTCTTGATTGCCCACTTTGTGAATCAGCACCACCGTGCTCTTTTAAAACGCTTCAGAATTAGCCGCGTGGTTCTGAGGGGAGCGGGGGTTGGGGAGTTGTTGTTGTACGAGGAGGGAGGGGGAGGGGGAGGAAAAGTGTGTGTGTGTGTGTGTTTGTTGTGTTTCTGAGAGGACGCTCTGAAGTGTGCCACCACCATCAGAGTGCTCTCGTACACACACTCCTCGGTAGTCTTTCAGGTCATAATATTTAGCCGGCTAATTCGAAACCACTCAGATTTGCACAATCAGAACAATCAGAACGTTTTAAGAAGGGAACGACTGACGAAACACGGACGCCGGCTTCTTACTCCGATATCCCAGTATTCCGCTGACGAAACGCGTGGACCAAAATGACAGCCATAATTCAGTGATTTTAGCACATTATGCTAACACTTAAAAACTCTGCCATAATAATTTGAACATAAATACTATGACAATTATTTACCTCGACGTTGGTAACAAAACATATGTAACAAAACTTCAGCTATTAAATTCTTTCTTTTATTTTTTATTGAATTACATCTTATTTTAAAATCATTTTGAACAATTTACCAACTGAAATAATGATAGCTATTTTGAAATATCCAACAGCTTATTATCATTTTATTTTTCAGATCATTTTCAGGCTTTTTTTTTTTTTTTTTTTTTTTTTTTTAAATTAAATGTGATTTTGTTGGAACTAAAAATGACCTCATCCATTCAAGAGGCAACAGAGTGAATCATAATATATAATCATATTCAATTTACAACTTGCCATGATGATAAATTCAGAGACTTATATCTTACCTTCCCCAAATTTCTAACGTTCGATTCTTTTTTTTTTTTACTAAATTTATTTCATTTTATTATTTCCTGTTTACTGAAATTGACTTGAGCTTACACTGCTCATCATAAGCTTGTCAATGAAAGATGATTAGATAATTAAACCTATTTCTCAATATCATTTCAAATTTTAATAATATTATTTTTAATCGGTTTAATAATACTTGTAATTGATTCGCTTTAGCTTACTATTATAATGGTTCATGAACGATTAATATTCAATAAATAATAATTCGATAATAAATTACAAGACAAATATTTATCTCGATTCCCAAAATATGTAATGAAATTTTCTGCTCTTGAGTTCTTTTTAAAAAAAAAAAATAATAATAATTTTTTTTCCTACTGGAATTGGCACTGATGAATATTTCTACATTCACAAGGCAACAGAGTTGACAGCGATATACAAATATATTTAAATGATCCTATGACTATATCCTTTGCTTCTGGGAGCCACAGATTTTGGACATAAAACCAATGTGAGATGTATTTAACTGCATAATGTGAATATAATGTATGTATAAAATCAGTTTTATGCACTATGTCGAATTTAACTGGTGTTAAACAAAATTTACATTACAGTATGCACACGTGATTAGCGGTTGATTTGATTACCCTTCCTAACGATCATGATGGATTTCTCTACAACAATCTCGTTTTACGTTTGATCGAGATGGATTTTCTTTCTTTTTCTGGGGGGCGCTCTTATGAAAAGAAAATTTGATCAGTTTCATTTCTCTGTTCTTCTGTTTGATTTCCTCGTGAGTGTGTTCATGGAGACCGTGTATTACTCTTCACTTTTAACAGATTCGGTTCAATTTTATTTTTTTAATTACTGTTCTGAGTTGTACAGGATTTTGATAATGTTTTCATGCATCACATGACGTGCTCCCTGCTCTTGCTTTAGTCGGTTTTTCTCTGTGACGTTGTTTTGAAATGGGAAGCAGGATGAAAAAGACGGTATGTTCTATGATATTTGAAATATGTTAGAATGATACGAAGTGTGGATCTAAATGTCACCGGTTATCATTTTAAAAGAAAGTATGCAGTATGGCATAGTTTACAATGTCGTCTTTCAGTTTAGACGCCATATCTGTCGTTAAAACTTCTCATCAGACGAATAGAGTCGATCGGTTTTAAAAAATGAGCAGTTTGTAATCAAGAACATTAACTTTTTAACTCAGAGGGTGTGAACACAGTTATATGATATCATAGAAGCTAAGTCGTGTGTGTGTGTTTGGAGAAAGTAGAACTAATTTTATATCCTCGGTAGAGCCTTGTGTCTAGGTTTAGTTTGACCTCTACCCTAGCTTTCACACACATGTTGTGTATTTTCCGATGTGCAGAAATTATGATTGTGCTGCATGTCAAATGTATGTTAAGGTGGCCAATGACCATAAACCAATACCTTTTGAGTACAAAACCAGTTTCGAGACTGTTTTGACTCATTTTTACTCACCGGAAAAGCATCACACAAAAAGCTACCAAACAAGAGTGACGTCTTAAGACATTCTCCCGATTTTGTATTTCGACTTAACAATATATTACTTATTATTGTTTTGTTTTTTTTATCTTCCAGCCAAATCTTTTGCTGTTGAATCTTTACGTAATTCATGTAGAACAAAAAAAAAAAAAATAATCCCTTAATCTTGTACGTTGCAAAATTAATACATCTTGGCAAGTGAAAACATCTTGAACGGAGATTAGTACAAATCAAATATCAGCTACGGATTTCAAGCTTTAAGCAGTTCTCAAACAAGACTATTTCAAGCTTGGAATTAGTAACAACAAAAAAAAAATTTTTTTTTAATAATCCTATATTTGGTTTATTATAATCTTACACCAGGAAGCACTGGATGAATAGGGACTAAGACACTTTCGCTTGCTAAGACGTGAGTTTTGCCGTGCATGTTGACAGCACAAGATCGCCATTTCGGCACTACGGAAATTCTTATCTTATCAAATATCTTAAACACTGTCTAATATTATGATTGTTAGGTTGTGCTAAAACACTAAACAGATTTCTAAACATTATTTCAATTTCAAGCAAAGTCTACCTTCTAAAAATATAAAGCATACGATATATGGTCAAGCTTCAATATTAAAAAATAATGTCTCGGAATTGTTTAACAATCTGTTCATTTTAGCGTAATCTTCTAATGATAATACTCGCACTGTCTTCAAGATATTTGTACCCGATGTTGTTGCAGTGTGATGCAACAGTTTACAGTCCAAATGTAGATTAAGACTTACTCGACGTTTAGTTTCAGCCTAACAAATTAAACATTGACGGAATCACTTTTAGGGTGGAGATCGGTCTATAAGCACATGTTATAGCGCCATCCGCAGGTCTATTCCAAGTATTCCACCTACTCACCTTCTTTACACGTTTTAGATTTGTGTTGTTACTTTTGTGACGGTATTCTTACCTCGGCCTAAAATCTTTAACGTGGGATGAGATCAAGTTCAAATGTAAATCTGTAAAAAAAAAAAAAAAAAAAAAAATTTAAACTCTACCTAAAATTTTGGATTTTATCCCGAGATAAAGGTTTCAGCCCAAGTCAAAGTTTTAGCCAGAATTAAAGAGTTGCCTAAGATATAGATTTCTATTTAACCCTTGCTTAAAATTGTTTTTAAATTTGGAAAATTCTGCTTGAAATCTTTCAACGCTTAATTTGACATCTTTAACTGAAGCTAAAGTTGCAGTTTTATCTACAATCTAATCTGGCTAAATTGTTTGAATTGGGTTTGAATCTTTGGCTCAAGTCTTTCATTAAAATTTTGAAATTGAGATCAAATGTTTCTCTAAGGCTAAAGTCTTTAAATTTTTTTTTTATTTGTCTTGCGCTAAAATTGAAACGTTTAACTCAGGTCACACCCTTTAACTCGGGCTAAAAGTTTTATCTGGACTAAAATCCTTTTTTCGGCTAAAATCTTTAACTCTGTCTAATGTCTGACACAGGCCAGGGTCTGGATTAGGGTTAGGGTTAGGCTAACCCTAACCCTAACCCTAGGATCTTTATCTCAGGCCAAAAAAAAAAATTTAACTTGATGAAATGTTCTCTCATTCTGAAGTCTTTATCTCTTGCTAATATTTTGGACTTCTTCAACTTTGGTGAAAACATTTTAACTTGAGATGTAAATGTTTATCCCGGGGTAAGGTCTTTATCTCGGGCTAAGATCTTTAATTCTGGCTCATACTCCAACATTCACCATGTGGATTTCATCATCATCTGACAGCCAATTTGGGGAATAAGTACTGTATAAAAAAATGTGCCTTTAAAGTATTAAGTGAGCTGTTGAACTCTGTTTAAAATCCTCATGTGTTAACAAACTGCAGGTAAAATAAGGTCATAAACATCAGCGTGCGGTTTGCAGTGTAAAACTTTGTGTGCAGTATATATGTCACAAGACAACTCCAGAGTTATCCATCATAAATATATCATCAAACAATTTTGGCACAAAAATCTTTTTCCATCAATATTCAGAGTAGGAGATCGATCCAGACTTCATTATCGTTGCCTAAGTGGACCTCGAGTTAAAATAAAACACCGGAACAGTACGGGAGGTACTCATGCATGCGGAATTATATAAAAAAAAGGGTTACGGTTTAAAAAAGAAAAAAGTAGTATGTAAATAACACGTGCTGCAAATTTACAACATCTAATGACTTGATAATTGCAATTTTCACATGTATAGCTAAAGATTACTTTAATACACGTTTAATTCCTCACACGTTCCACGACTTTCCCGTCTTCAGTCTGAGCAACAACTGCAGAGCTGTACAATTCTACACGCTCGTCTGAATCCAAGGCTCCGTAAAAGGACGTAATGAATAGTTGCTGTTTTTAAACCACTTCAGCACTGAAAACAATTCAGCCGTTTACTCGTTAGGAAATGAAAGCCTTAGCGGTGTTTAGTACCTGCAGTTATGTTCTAATGACGCATTATGTACACTGTCTCATTGTGACGATTCCAGCTTTCCGGCTAGACGTATCACGTATTCGAAAAAATTTAATAAAATTTGAAAATCATGTAACTAAAATGTATAAGCTGACCTAAAATTAGTAAGGGACGTACGAAGGGACTAACACGGCTGAATGACGACAACAGTTACCTTTCAATGCTTCGTTGGTTTGTGAATAAAACAATTCAAACAATTGGAAACGATTGTTTTGTTTCGTAGTTTTACGTTCTCACGTCATCTTTAGCTAGTGCCAGGGACTCGGAACAGATGAGATGCACAAAATAAAAGCCTAGTTTTTTTTTTGCGTGTTCATTTTTTTTAATTCTGTTTGCTGTTCAACATGTTCACTGACCAGGCCAGAGAGAGTAAATACATGAAAATTCTAAGAAATTCTGTAAAAATGCCTTCACTTCCCGAAGTCACTAGCCAAATAGCTAATGTCAGGTCTGATGAGCTACCTGAAGTGTAATAATTGACATAAATGAAGGCAGGTTTGTGACGTTTTTAGAAAACTCGTTTTTTTCATGCTGATCAGCTCTACACCACTTCGGTCTTCAGAAATCCGCATCCGTACGACCGGTTAACGCCTCCTGTTTTAGGAGAACTGAGCTTTGACTGTTTTCACAGTGCAGATCTAACACCCTGGTCACCTGTAGCTCACCTCTCAACCCCTGGCATCTTTTAAAAAAGGCTTTATTTTTTTAGCGTGGTATCTCTACGAGCAGGAAGGGGATGATTCGTTTGACCCAGCGGTTAATAAAGTCCTTCCTGTGCCTTTGTCAGATTCTGATGGTGGGATTTTATGGAGTGCTGCAGGGCTGCTTCCTTCACCAACCATGAGCATTCATTCTCCCAGCAGCACTCCGACTGAATCCAGCGTATCACAGAAAAAACATTGCAGCTCTAGTAGTGCAGGTTAAACCTCTGTCCTTTTCCAATGGCCCACCACGGCGTTTAGTTCTAATCATCTCCACTGGGCAGCGAACAAATTCCATCAAACTGTGGATGGTTTACAGGTCCTACCGTAATGTCATTTTCATGCTGGCGTTATATATAAAGTAGCTGCCAAAGGTACCAAATGTACAGCTCCTAAAAATCTTTATTGGCCCTAACGCTTTGTTGACGCACCACTCCTTATTCTCAGTGAGCTGGAAAATAAGTTATCCAGGCGGCGACGCAGCGTACTTGATAAAGCGATACGTATTTATACAGAGCGATCTAATCCTGAGTGCTGTGTGAAACTGATGAAGCCGAGACATCACGACACCCATTTAGGTGAAAAGTGCAGGATAAATTGGTGGTTTATAAGGATAGTTCAGGGTTCTACTAAAGTGGATGTGTCTGTAACTCGAGTTGCACTCCGAGTCTCGTCAAGTGCTCTATTTTACAGTGGTCTTAGCAGGATGGGATTGGGGACGTGCCTGGATGCATTAAACACTCAGATATCAAACCCTTTCTGATGATGAAGCACTAAACGTTATCTCCAGTTTACTTAAATTAGAGAACTGTGTCTTATCTATTTGTTTTTTAGGACATAAGCCAAACTACTTTTCGTTTATTTCACATCCTTATTCTTTTATTCTTCCCTGCATGTTGTACACATTTCTCTTTCTGAAAGAGTGTTAATCCAGAACTAACCAAAAAGTATCGGCTTGAGCTTAGTTCCTTAGAACATCATCTTACTTCTTCAAAACACTTGAATTTCATCAGCCTTCCATCAGAAATCATTAAACTCTCAAATTACTCCTGAGCTTTTCACATATTATTCCTCCTTTCTCTTTTTCTCTCCCCCGTCTGATCGCACACTCTTTCTTTTGGAAGTTTAGTTTCCTTTAGTTGGGGGGAATCTTAAACTCATATCTTAAACTTATCTTAAACTTAGGAAGCTGATGACCCTTAACTCTCCAGAACTTATGAGCAACCCCTTGTGCCTAAGAGTGTATAGGTTGGTGGGTATGATGTAGGGCCAGCAAAGTTGGTGTACATATGAAGACCATCCATCTTTCTTTGCTACCTCTCCATCATCCAGTAGAAACCCAAAGATTTTAATATCCATTGATGCTTTGGCTTGTTCGTTAAAGCTGGTTTCATATTACACAGGCTTCCAAATACAACCTTCTTGGAAAACATCCCTTAAGCAGTTCTTTGGTTGGAGGGAAGCTTTTATTCTACTCATGAACCCTATTAGCAAGCTAAAAACCTATAAAACTGCATAAAAACCCCACAAGGAACCTTTCGCCCGTTAAGATTCTTTGGCTGGTTCCTGTGGTGGAACCTTAAAGGCATTTCCCTATCAGAGAGAATTTCAAGTTAGGAAGCTAAGATTGCCTAATCTTCCAGAAGAACTTATGAGGAACCGATTGTCTGCAAGAGGGTATAGATTGGTGGATATGATGTAGAGCCACCAAAGTTGGTGTACGTATGAAGACCATCCGAAGTTTGACCATTTTGTTTCCTCTTTCATTCTTCATTCCTTTCTTTTGTATCCTTTCATCATCTAGTAGAAATGATTTTGATATTCATCAACTCTACACTCAAGACTCTTTGGCTTGTTCAACTGGCTTCCAAGTCAAACTTTTCTTTGAACTAAAACTAAAACCTCTCAATTCGCCACAGAACCTGTGAGGAACCATTTTTTCTGAGTGTATGATGACGAGCCATCAACGTTTCCCTACACATGAAGACCATTTGAACTTGCATTTACACCAACCTGTTCTTCTATTTGTGAATCCTTTCATCTTATTCCTTTATCATCCAAAAGAAATGCACTGATTTTGATATTCATTGAGTCTAGTCTCTTCGGCATGTGCCTCTGGAGGATCCTTTCAAAGTGCTTTCCACTTAAATCCGTTATGAATAGATAAGACTCCTTAATTCTCCAAAGAACCACAGAGAACTCATTTTATTCCTGAGAGTGTATAGATTGTTGGGTATGATTTAGAACCAAGAAGGTTAGTGCACATATTAAGACCATCCAGAACTTCCATTCATTTACACCACTATGACTGTACATTCAAGAAACCCTTCAAACATGTATTCCTATCAGAGAGGCTTCCAATTAGATCCCTATTAAGAAGTTAGGATCCCTTAATTATTCAGAAGAACCTCTCAAGAATCCAAATGCATAAATTTTGACACTCTAGACTATTTAGCATGTTCCATTGGTTCTGATAAACTTGTTTTGGAAAGCAAAGATCTCGTCCCAGGAGAACTTGTGAGGAGTGTATAGATTGATGGGATTGATGCAGAGCTACCAAAGTTGGTGTACATATGAAGACTATCTGAACTTACATTTACACCAATTTGGTTTGTTCTTCTGTATGTCAATTCTTTCTTTTTTAATTTCTCCATAATCCAGTAGACACTTTGATTCCTACTGACTGTATTTCTACTTAATCCCATAAGAATTCTTCAGAGAAACCCGTAAAGGTGTATTTCATCCTTCCATGTAGAACCCCGTTTGGAAAAGCTAAGGACCCTTAACTATTCAAGCAACCACTGAGGAACCATGTTTTTCCAGAAAAGTACCATGTTAATGACGTTGACCTTGAAATGTTGAAATTCATTTTATACTCACAGAACTTCCCCGTGTTTATTTTTATAATTTCTTTCATCCCTCCATTATTCCAGAAGATCGCATTACTATTTTTCAAATTTTAGAACTTTTCAGGTGTTACGTTAATGCTTGAACATTTTTATATTTCATACTGTGAGCGTTCATCAGTCTAACACGGCGTACGTTCTGGCATCCTCAAGCTTCTCATAGGAACCTAATAAATACGATACTTTTCGCTTTTTTTTCCAAACCTACAACCATCATTTTTGTGGTTTTCACACAGACCTCTTGACTAATCACAGAAACTGACTCATCTCATCTCATCGAAGTCAAAATAACACAGCAATTTATCAAACTACATTCAAGATATTTGGGTAAAAGTATAATTTTCTAGGCGTAAATCACCTGTCTGTATTTCATATTTCATACTTAGAGCACAATGATGATAATCAAACTCCTTGATGTTCAGGCTAGAAAACTCCTGTTCGTCATGTCCATGTTCCTGTTCCTGAACATCGATAAGCTAACATTTTGTAAAAAAATAAATAAAAATAAATAAATAAATATATATATATAAAAAAATCCTTCATTAAAGGTGGTGAAAGTATAGAATGGATGTCAGGAACACATGTTGGGGGGCCTAATTTATTATTATTATTATTATTATTATTATTATTATTATTATTATTATTATTATTATTATTATTTGCTTTCAATTACTTTTCCAAAATCATTATATGCTGAAAAATTCTGTGATGAGAAATTTGAAATGGTCATCTTAATGTTTATGGAGGTTCTTTAGCCACCACAGATAATAGTTGTATATTTATAGGCTCTAGATCACTGGAATGACATATATGGCTTTAAGTGGCATTGATATATATTGATATTTGTCAAGAACAAAAAAAAAAAAAAAAAAAGAGAAATCATATACCTTAATTACTTTAAAGTTTACATTGTGAATAGCACGTATGCAATTTCATTTTCATCCTGTTTGATGTAATTTTGTAGCAGTGGTTTGATACTAATAAATGGAAGTTGATGATGGAACTGTGCCGTGTGTTCTGAGAAATAAATGATATGCATATTTATATCCTGAGGTTTTTGGCCAAGCCACATAAATACAAAATAAATCTCAAATAATATAAAACAAATAATCAACGGCAGGATGGTGTGTTGAAGCGGAGTTACAAGCGGAGCGCCCTGAAGCTGATTATTTTCCAACAACAGCACATCCTGTCTGGACATGTATTAAATAGTTAAAACAATTTATACCACAGAGCTGCTGAATTCTCGATTCTGATTGCACTGGTTCTAATTCCAATAGTAGCAACTCCTTCTCAGGGACTTTTAACGAATTTTAAAATGCATGGACTTGATGATACGCTGAAGGTTTCTGTAAAGATTTGTTTACTTAGTCTCTGGTGTCAAGTCAGCGGTAAAGTTGAAACCTTACGCTTACGTTTTTCGTAAAGTTTCTCAGTAACAAGCTGTGTTTTTGTCATTCATTTCAAGAGAGGAAAAAAAGAAAGGCTGACAAGGGACGAATTTTCATATCTGCTACAACAGCGTAAATGAGATCATGGACCAACTCCTTTCTTGAACGATTTAATGTACCTATAAAGGGATAAAAAGTATGACTTTTTTTGTAGGCAAGTTGCTGTGGACTAAATGGAATAAAGCATTTCAGGATGTTCTCTTCTAGGAAACATTTCATCACACCATCCTGTCATTATTTTCCTAGAACAGCACAACACCAGACATGCCATTCCTTACATAAAAGTTGGAGTTTACCTTCACTTGAATACACTACATTACAGGTAACTGAGGGGCTCCTGGAAGGCTGATCGCAGGCCCGAGCTCATTAGCTTGTCTTTAACTAGCTTGAGTTTAAATAAATGTGTGCTGTCAAAATGAAGTGGACTCTATCAGGAAGTCAATAGAGAAAGAGGACACAGGAAGAGAAGGAACACATGACGGAACAGAGGGAAGTGGTGGAGATAATGAACTAGGAGTTGGGCATGACAAACAAAAAGAAGGTAGGAGATTTAATGTGTTATTGTGTTTAACACACAGACGAGAAGGTACAAAACAGCAGGCAAACTCACAGTCCAAAAACAGAATCCGGGTTTAGGCGATCAACAGACAATAGCACAGACGAGACAAAATCCAAATTACGTTAAACAGGCAAAAAGTAAAAAAAAATACAGAATAACAATCAGAACACAGAACCAAGGCTTGGCTATAGGAGAAAAACAAGGCGCTAGACTAACTAATGCTTCACGAAAGCTAAGTGCACCTGAGAGTCCTTTTATACTGTGTGTGAGTGTAGATTGGGTGCACCTGCATCCAATCAGCGGTCATGTGACATTTAGGTTGAGTGCAAGTACTCATGGGAAATGGAGTTCACAAATAACATACTGCGCTGGTAGCAAGAGGCAGATTCATGACAAATTTTCTTTAAACATCTAATAATGTTTACTATTTTTTTACTACTATCTATGCTAATGTTCACTTGGGGGGGGGGGGGG
>JAQQZR010000036.1:1565134-1576080 GCA_030068235.1 Notoglanidium macrostoma | reverse complement strand
TCTTAGCTCACGTCCTAATGAGCCAGTATCAGAATATATTTAATGATAGAGACTTCAAAGCACTTATGTAAGTCGCTGTGGATAAGGGCGTCTGCCAAATGCTGTAAATGTAAATGTAAATGTAATGTTAAGTTATTAACAGTAACACGTCAGAGTAGTGACTTACACATTGAAATATACGTATACAATAGAAAGATGTGCGTCCTTTAGGTTAATTAATGTAATAATATTTTTTATTGTTTAAGGCAGGGGTTCTTTACTGTAAAATAAATTCCATGGATGCACTCAGCACAGACAGAACAGATACATTAGGTCCAGGCTGATATTATTTACAGACAGAGTTGTTTATGCATGATTGAGGTTTGGATTAAACTCAGTTCAAGAAACCAATAAAACCAGTCAATCACCATAGGAACTTAATCATAAATATGCGAAGAGTGACTGCACTACAGCACCAAAAAAAAAAAAAACCCCAAGCACAGCTCATGACAGACGGTTGTGTGTTGGTCGACTGGTTCTGAGCTATGAAATAAAGTTCGTTGGCTCTCTGATGAAGTGAGTTAATACTCCATTCATTTCATTGGCGCCAAAAACGCATTGAAGTCAATGGGAGAAAAGGGATGGATGAAAAACAAGAAAAAAGACGAGTGTGGGTCATAGCTGATTTCATGTGTGTGTTGGGCGAGTTGCCCTGATGCAAGTTTGTTCGCTCTGTGAGGAAGCGTGACCGAGCCATAAAAGTTTGATTTGGAAACTAAAAAAAACCAGAAAAAAACAACAAATCCGAGAGAACAAGTGAATCTTTCCAAAAGCGGTATGCTATTCCCAGACAGGATGGATGAGTTGAAGTTGGTTCAGGACCGACAACTCAAAATCCACCAGTCGAGAAGCGTAGCAGAAAAGTGGTCTGAATAAAAATAATAATAAAACAACCGAATAACAGTAGCGTGATTGTGCAAGCACACTAGTGTTTTATTATAACTTTTGATTTGTACCTCTGTAACAAGAAAAAAAAAATCACACATCCTTATCACGCATGCTTCATAAAGCCCACTTTGAGAACCACGGGTTTAAGAAATCCTCACAGGAAATTGAACTTTAACTGAATTTACACATCATTTGCTTAATTTTTTTTTCTTTTTCGTAAAACCTCCTTTTATAGCCGAAACCTGTGAGGCTTTCGCTTTTCATGTCATTGAGTTCCCCTGGCATACAGGAGCACTCCAGTACTGTAAAATACAGCTTTATACTGTACACAATTAAGCGCTGTCATTTACGAGTCATTATTTTTTATATGTCCTTTGTTGAGAGAACGAATTGAGAGCCCAGTCACTGTGTTACTGCCGTTTCACTAATCATTAATTAACCTGAGCATTTCCAGAAGCAGTACACTCTTAAAACCTTATGTAGAACCCTAAAACAAAATGTTTCCCTATCAGAACAAAGAACCCTTAATTATCAAATGAGCCATAAAGAATCATTAAAGAATCCTTTATTCTAAGAGTGTAGCTATTACCTGGGAAAATCTCTAAGGGTTCTCCCAAGAGGAACAATGAATGGGTTTAAAGATTGAGCTTAAAGAGCTAAATTTGAACATTTAGCTTTTGCCACTTGTTACAGGTTCTTCAAAGGTTCTTTCAGAATACATTTAAATCATCTAAATCCTTTAAAGGTTCCCCAGAGGGACAGCTGAAGAGCCTTTTAATGTGTCTTAATATCTAGAACCTGTCAGATATTTAACATTTATTCTCTGTAAACTATTTGGTACACTGAAAAAATGGTGCTTCAAGGGTTCTTTAAGGTTTCCATGGACAATTAATGGTTCCTAGCCTCCTACTGGGTTCCTACTTGGAACCGTTTCTTTAATGGTTCCTCCAGAGCCATTTAAGGTTCCAACTTTTTTTTAAAGAAAGGCTCTATACCACCTGAACAATAAGTTCTATAGTAGAACCAGTAGCATTTGGAGCTTCATACATTATTATTTAAAAAAAAACCAAATAGGTTCTTGAAGTATTCTTTACTTAATACTTAGAACCTGTCAAAAGCTTAGCATTACTTGGTGCACGGCACACACGGTTCACACAAACACAGGTTCTTTAAGAGTCCTTTAAGGATTCGGTTAAATAATTTAAATATTATTCAACATAAAATATTTCAGGGTTCCCCAGAGGGACAACTGGAGAGCCATTTAAGGTCACTTAATATCAAGTACATATATGATACATGTTCTTCAAGGGTTCTCTAAGGGTTCACTGGATAAATAAGGGTTCTTAGCCTTCTAAAAGGGTTCTACAACAAACCATTAAGGGTTCCTCCAGAGGGTCAAGTAAAGGGTTCTTTAAGTGTTCTAAATTTTTTAAAGCATTTATGTAGAACATGGAACCATTTCAAAAAGAAAAACAGTTCTTGCATAGAATCTGTAACAGAGACAACAGATAAGCACTTTAAGGGTTCTATGTATATTTCTGAGTTTCCTTCTATCAGAAAGAGGTCCAAGTAGAACCCTTTATGAATGTTTAATTGTCTAATAAACCCTTAAAGGACACTTCAAGAACTCTTTTTTTCTTGCTAAGCATGATTGTATTAACTGGGTAAGTGTGTAGTGCCCATTCCAAATGATTTCTTCTTAATATCTTGAACCTGTCAGTAGTTAAATACTCAGCTCTTAGTACGTCATACACTCGTATAACACAGGGTTCCTCAAGGGTTCTTTAAAGCTTTATTGGATAATTAAGGGCCTCTTAAAATGGTTCATTCTGGAACCTTTGCCAGGAGAACACTTATAGGTTCCACACAGGATCTTTAAGGGTTCCTCCAGAGGGACAACAAAAGAGCATTTAAAGATTTCACAACATCACAGTTATTAAGGAAAGAGTAATAAAGCACTAATGCGCTGATAGATTTATAATTATTACTCATACCTTTGTGCAATTATTATGAATTGTTGATATGATCTATTATACGGAAGTGTTACCTAACAAACATGCATTATTTGAGGTTTGCTTACATTTGAGCCAAATTACACCTACATTAATGAATTAACATGTCTTCAATCTATAAGTAGCAATACATCCAGCTGAATTTGCATACATGAATAAACATGTTATTAAAAATAAAATAAACTTGATTATGAATTAATTTGCTAAGTCAACACAGCAAATATCAGAATACAGAGATTCATTTATATTCTAATGGGTGGATGATGCTTTTGGCTTACAGTTCCCCATAAACCATTAGTAACCATGGTAACAACATAACAAACACATATGGTAATTATAGATGTTTGTTTAAGTGTTAACAAAATAAATGAAAAACAAATCAAATCTTACATGAATTTTTTTTTAAAGTTTCTACAGCATGTAACTTGATAGATTATCTAGTAGATAAACAACTGATCCCATGTCTCGGGGCAAAAAATATTGGCACCCACCATTCAGCATCTCACATTAATTAAGACATCAGTGATATTTCTCATCTTATTTTTACTCATCGATGGAAGAAAAGGTTCAAGTTAGGGATTAGGACAATTAGTAGATTTTTAATTTTGTTCTTATTACAAACGAAGCATCAATGTTGATGTTTACCATTTGTTTTTGTTGAACATGAATTCTGCTAATAATGCTAGTTAGGGAATATGAAGATACTTAGTTTTGTCTGTTTTTTCAGCATTATTCCTAAAGTAAATCAAACGCAAGAGATACAGATCTTTAGCTGTCACAGCTTTAGCAGTTGTGACTTGTTGTAGATGTTACAGGACGTCCTTGTCCTTCTTTGTCTGAATGGGAAGCGATGGAGACCCGAGCCTTTAGGAATCCTTTCGTAAACCTTTCAAGTCTGACAACCGAAATCTTTTGATGTCCTTTGAAATCTCTTTGATCTAGCACAGATCTGAAGTGACAGCACCACAAACATGTGAGGGATGTTTTCTTCACAGGAGACCGCAACCAGTAACACAAACATTGACTTGATTTGATTAAATCCAGCAAATGAATTAAATTTGTGATAAATTAAAAGTGTGATAAAAAAAAAAAAATAGATTATATCCTGGACACATTATGATTGTTTGGTATCTCGTGGCTTTAGAAGCGTGTACACGTTTTTGTCGGATATGAAACGTAAAAACCAGTGTTCTGGATCAAGTGCAAGACACCAGCTGGGAATGCAAACCATCATTATTATCAAATTATGTCCATCATTCTTTAAATACTTTTTATTTTCGGAAATATTGTGTTTGCGTATACTGTTAAATAAAACATTTTAGGATGTTATTTTTAACGTTTCCTTTAATCTGCATGTCGTATGGCGTCCTTCGGTGGCCCTACGAGCCATCGATCTGTAGCGAGTTCAACGCCGTCATCATTTTCCCGCTTTTAATCTTGGTTCGTCAGAGCCGATAGCAATCTGAAACACTTCCATACACATCCAAAATGCTTCCCTGCTCACTACGGATATTTCCCAAGGTCATCTCTCTGTTTCAGACAGACGTTTGGTATTTACATTGCCAGGGAAACACTTGCTGCAGGAAATATTAATGTGGCCACAGCAGACTAAAAGGCAGATCCAGATCAATTTGTGAGCGAGCTGGACGTACTTTCTGAAGTGCAATGTGCTTGACCTGTCATATAGGTCCTCCAGAAAGAGTGCCATACGAGGGAATTAATGACCGTGGCGTAAAATCCTAGCCTTTTGTTTTTGTTTGATTTTTTATTTTTTTTTAATCGGCAGGACTGGGAGCGGAGTGCATCACGATCTGAACTGAAAGAGCACTGTAGATGACTGCAACACCCAGGGCTCTAATGCGTGTGCGTGGAAATACGCCGACAGGATTACATGAATTTCAATATGAGTGTGAATGGACTATAAGATAATGGATAAGGATAATGGACAATAAGAATGGACTAAAACATTAAAATAATCAGTGACATCTCTGAAGTGGATTATTTTCCTATAATAGCACGTAGCGTTTTATTCCTTTTACGTCACAGCAACTTGCCAACAGCTGCATTTTTATATTAATTTAAAAAAAAAAGCTACTTTTTATCGATTTATAGTTACATTTAATGACGTAGAACAAGTTGGTTCCTTTTCTACCTTACGCTATAGAAGCTATAAACAGACGTTCCCTCGCCGGCCTCTCTCTCTTCTCTCCATTCCGCTCCTTTCCTTCTCTCCTTCGTTCAAGTCCCTGTTGCTATAGTAACAAGAACGTATTAGAACGAGCACATGAATATGGACCTGTGATTTGCTGCTGCTTTAGAAAAATGATCACCTCCTGACCGAATGAAATACAGAATTGAACAGTGCTGTGATATAATATCAATGCGCACACTTTTTTTTAATGCATAAATGTAACTAGCTATTTATTATTACTCCTTATAACAAATTATAATGACATAGTAGAGCCATTGCAGGTTAAAAATAATCAGAGATGGTGAAAGGGTAATAGCTGTATATTTACGAGAAACGAACCCTTATATATTCTCAAAGATTGTAAAGTCACACATTTGCAAGAAAAAAGGCACCAGTTTCCAATCGCATGGGTCCCTAAGCTGTATCCCTACACACTGCACCGGGAATAACATCCAAGGGATCCGCAAAGGGAAATCAATCGCTAAAACAGTTTCATTTGGAGCATTCTGCAGCGTTATCAACAGCAGGCAGGACTGGGGTCACGCCTTGATTATATTGTAGACAGCAGCTGGAAATACTTAGCATACTAACTCAACATTGTTAAAGTAATTCTGCATGCTGTAGGCACTTTTTGAAATAAATGTGATGAAACTTCGGTGAACTGTGTGTAATGTATTTTAACTTTTTTGTTTTTAATGTATCTGTTGGTTGTTGTTCAAATCCCCGTGCTCAGTGGACTCGCTGTAGCTAGCAACTCCTTGCCTTTTAGCCACTAAACATTACTAAAGGCTTGAAGAAACAATGGAGCGCAAAGGATTTCTTGCTGTGTTTGGGCTGTTATATGTTATATATTTTATTTCGCACCAGTGGCGGAGAGGACATTTGCGTGAGACGTATTTTGATGACTGCAGCACTTTGGTAGACGTACGTTTGCTAGCTAGTGGTGTCAGTTCAGGGGTCGTGGCCTGGTGCTGCCGCTCTTGGGAAGGAATATCTCCCGGGGAAGTGATATACCGTTGTTCGTAGCTCCCTGCACACCGGGCATTTCCTTTGGAACTGAACACAGTGGCTCCCTACGGAACAGAATTTCACTTAACGTGGCGATATTCCGTTCAGAGTCTACGTCACGGTTCACCAACAATCAAATGGAACATTTACCTGTAGCGTGATGGTCCGATGATGTCGATCTAATAGTGCAAAGTGAAGCAATGTGCTGCCTTAACCAAATTAGACCTCTTTTCTGAGTTTAGTTTTTCTCGATTATGTGACTTTTTCTTTGTGTGAAATTTTCTTGCAAATTTATGACTGATTTTTGGCAAATTGGTGCCTTTTTTTTTTATTTGTGACTTTTCCCCCCACAAATTTGTGCCTTTTATTTATTTTTTTGGTAAATTTGTGAGATTTCTTCTACAAATTTGTGATTTCTTATTTCTTGCAAAAGTCTGCCTTTTTTTCCCTCACAGATTTGTGTCTTTTCTCACACATTTGTGAGTTTTTTCTCGCGCTGTTTGTTCTCACAAATTGGGTTTTGCAAATTTGTGACGTTTCACAAATTTGTGACTTTTTTTCCCTTGCACGTGTGTGATTTTTATTTCCCACAAAATTCTGCCTTTTTTTTTCCCCTCACAAATTTGCGACTTTACATTTCTGGCAAATGTATAACTTTCTTTTCAACTTTAATCCCCAGCATGTTTTTTAAAAATAAATTTTTTTTTTTTTTTTTTTACCTACAGTGGCTCTAATGTGCCACGGTACCACATTGACAGGTAGTACCATCAAGTCTTATATATGTTCACCATGTAACAGTGTAAATGTACAGCGGTCAGTGTGTATAATCCGATGATTCAATTTATAATCCCATTACAAACAGCCTGAAGATTGTAGCTTCCCTCAGTTTTTTTCCCCTCAAGTCTAAACGATCAAACATAAAAGAAATCACATTTCAAGTGAAGCTAATGCCAGTGCAATGGTCTTCCCTGACCAGAATTATTATTCGAAAGAATGGAGCCCTTCACCATCTCGGTAACATAAATCTGACTAACAAAGGACAAATCCCCTCCAGGCTTGCACACCATCACAAAATAAGCGTTGCCTTCACTGTTGCAGTCTTTCTCCTTGACTTCTATCCTTTCTAGCGACTTTCCCAGCTGTACTGTCTCACCATTGCACGACTTGACATTTGCTCAGGTAATATAATGAGACCTGCTCGTGTTATTTCGGAAAAAAAAATGAACACATTTTAAGGTAGGGCTATTTTTCACTTGACATTTACATGCATTAATACCTGATTAGCTCGCATTTTATCACCAGATTTCATTCTTCGCTTGGTGGAAAGCTTTACTTTGCACTGCAGCATGCAAATTCATTTCACCCCGGAAATTATTTCTTGCACGCAGGAGGAGAGGTTAGTGAAGTGTTGATGCATGACTATTTTAAAGGGATCTTACAGAGCAGGATTAGCTATGCTGAATTACTAATCAGACCATCTGAACTTTAATCTCTGTTTACCTGCTGGAGCTGTTTTATCATCTAATCTGTTTTTTTTAAGATGGAGAGGTGATAACGATCGGGTTCTCACTCGGTCGTTCAATGAGTCACGATTGAAAATTGCCCTAAAGAACGTTAAGGCAATCACGATATTGTGGGAGTTTTTTTTCAAGATACATCAGGCTTAAACGTTTATGCACAAACCAATAGGCGACTCGTAACGCAAAAAGAGTCCAGTCTTAGCTGCTTCAAAATATTCGTTGTTTTTCTTAGTTTGACACAAATCAGCCAAACAGAACAGTAAGTGTCTTAGGAAATGAGTGTCATGCAGTGCAACCGGAATTTAAATACTGTCATACGGACGTCAACAAAAAAAGGTTCGGAATTTAATCAACTGGGATTTATATTTGTACTTCATGACTCGAAAAGAGAGAATAAAGCAAGTCAGTACTGAAATAAAGCTCTACAGGGTTGCCAAAAAAGGATTATCATGAAAGCGAACATTGTTAGGTTTGATTACGAAGACTACCACTACAGTGAGCGAAAGACGTGGGACAGTAACGATCACCGTGCTTCGTTTAGGCTTCAGGTTGTATAAAAGTATAGGCCTTTACATACAGCTCTGTTCCCAGATGAGCAGTGTTCTTTGTGTCAGAAACAGTTCCTGTCCGTACTAACACGCCAGACACACGACCGTTCATGTACACCGGGCATGCACGTGCCGGTGTAAACAGGATGCAGACTGTCTACTCTGCGGTTGGTTGCCTTGTTGCAGATCGCTCGAATAACAGCTCGCCTCCTGCGCATGTAGGCAGTTGTAGTGTTATAAAATGCAGAATTTAACAGCACAACAGCTGCTAGCAAAGACGACAAGGTCAGCAGCACTTGTAATTCGTTCCCCGTGCTGCGTTCACCATTGGAAGTCCAGGCTGATGCAGTTTGTTTACTTCTGGAAAAGGGTCACGTGATAGGAGCCTGACGAGTCAGGGAAGGATACGGCGTGACTGATGAGACCCAATCAGGAAGCCAATGAGGGTTTCTGCATCATCATTTCCAAACGCCTAGGTTTTCCAAGGTTTTCAAGCTACAATCGGGCAAGAGGTTGTTCAAAAAAGCCGCTGCGGCTCGGAGACTCCGGAGTAGGGTGGATGTAAACGTGGCGAATTAAAGTGATGCATTTTAAAACTCTATCATATCAGTACGGGCCAAGAGATAAATCCTATATAAAGACTAGAAATTCCTGAGTCAGGGCCCAAGTAAAGTCACACAAGTCCCGAGCCAACCCCCATGTAAAGATCGATGAGTCAGTGGTCTTTATTTGCGACCTGACCCTGACTGTGCTGGGGTCTTTACCTGGGCTTTGGACCTGCTCAGTCCTTGTCTGTCCTTATGTGGGGATTGACTTTGGACTTTGACTGACTTTTCAGGAACTGAATTTTAGATCATGATTTGGAACTTGTTTATCTTTGTGTGGAGTTTTGAATTTGCCCAACTTTACTTGGGATTGTCACCCGGGACTTTGCACTTGTCTTGGTTTAGTTGGGACTAGAATTGGGAGTTCGCTGTCTTTATTTGGGACTTGCGTGGTTTAATTTGAGATTTGTCTAGCCTATGGTTTCCCAAAGGGCCGGGTCTGTATTTACTCGGGACTTGTTTATCTTTGTGTGGAGCTTGATTCTGAACTTCTCTGCCTTTACTTGGAATTCGTCTCTATTTATCTAGGACTTGAATCAGGACTTGTCTGTCTTTATGTGGAACTTGGGACTTATCTGTCTTGGCATTTCACGGCTGTTTGTATTCATTCGGGATTTGACTCGGGACTTGCTAATCTTTTATATGGGACTTGCTTTGGACGCGTCTGCCTTTACTTGGAACTTGAATTGTCTGAGTTTTTTTAAAGACATGTCTATATTGACTTGAGGGTCAAGACTTACTTCTTACTTGCACTTTGTTGAAGCGTAAGTCCGTAAGTCCAAGCCGTTGGTGTAAAAGTCTTTTTATTTCTCATAATTTTCTGCTAGTCCTGTTGGACAAATTGTATTCTTCTAATAAATTCTGCATTGCAAGAAGCAGCCATACTTTCAGTATTAATTAAATATATTTTTTTATCAATCTCTAAGGCAACCTAACTAGACAAATATACTCATCTGCTCCTTGCTCCGGCTCCATCCACTGCTCCGTTTTAATTAGTGCGTAATTGGTGGGTAATGTGTTGTAATAAGAGAACCAGTTGATGGAGGGCTATGAAAGGAGAATGCAGATTCTATTCAGCACAAATGAATAATATTTTAATAGATCAGGCCTTTGGGAAATGTAAGTGACAGTCAGTGAGTTTAGGAAGGAAAAAACAAAACAAAACATATGAACCATGTTTACATGTCAGTCTTCATTAACGCAAAGCAGTTTTTTTTTCCTCAAAGGAATTCGTCTAATTAACATTAGGAATCCTTGCAAAAAATTCGAAACCTTCTGCACAGGTTTTTTTTTGGTTTTTTTTGCACATAGATGATCATAAACAAGACAGAAATAAAGCAGGAGATGAGTGTCGTGTCCGAGAGCAGGGAGGATTTTCCGGAGTGGCTGAGATCCAACGGCACAGTGCTGAGTAAACAGTACTGACTGAAATGCTAATTCAACACTAAATGACTCATTCAGATAGCGACACTTTCAAATCATGATTTGCGCTCTGTCCTTTGTGTGGTTCATCGTTATCTTTACAAAATACACATAATGACACTTGAACACTGGAGTAGGTGTATCGCTTAGTAAATATAGACATATAGACAGCTGTCTGCTCTCCTTTAGTTTTTTTCTCCTGCTTTTCCTGGATGGAATAACAAAAGGTTCACAGAGCAAAATAATAATAAAAAAAAAGATAAAAGCAGGAGGTTTTCACTTTCCTGAGGATTGACATGAAGCTCATGAGAGGAATCGGCACATATGTTGGCACCCACAAAGCCAGCGTCGGTTACAGGATCGATACCAGACGAAAACCGTGGACCGGATATCGGAGAAAACGTATCAGGCATCGGATATTGTAGGAAGTAGTAAAGACTGGAACAGGATTTAGAGCATCTAAAGGAAGAAAGATCAGACGGATATGGGTATCATCTGATACTCGAGGTTTCAATATCGGTACATTGTACCATCTCGGGCAGCACGGTGGTGCAGTGGTTCCTGGGTTCGATCCCCGGCTCACCCAGGGCGCCTTTCTGTGTGGGGTTTGCATGTTCTCCCCGTGCATGCGTGAGCTTCCTCCGGGTGCTCCGGTTTCCTCACACAGTCCAAAGACATGCAGATTAGGTCAACTGGCTACTCTAAATTGCCCA
>JAQQZR010000036.1:1510645-1527731 GCA_030068235.1 Notoglanidium macrostoma | reverse complement strand
AATTGCCCATAGGTGTGAATGCGAGCGTGTTTGTCTGTGTCGGCCCTGTGGTGGACTGGCGACCTGCCCAGGGTGTAACTAACTAAAGAACTAATCTATTCTATTATGAATGGCTCTCTTCTTCATGTAATGTATTTGTTATGTAAGTCATCATCATGGTTCAGGGAATATGCAAATTAGTCTACGATGTCAAAAAGCTACTTTTTGAGTATGCATTAGCTACTTTACAAAGAGTTAGCAACACTGAGTAATACTGTTACTAACAAAGATTTTAGCAGTCGTTTCACTGGAACCTGAAATGTTGGCGATGAAAAAATGTATATTTAACATATTTACCAAAACACTCAATCCCAGCTAGAGGTAATTTAGTGCAGCTAAACCACCTCCATGTTTTTTTGGGTTGTTGGAGGAAACTGGACATACTGGAGGAAACCCATGAGGATAACAAGGGGAACTGAACACCCCGTGTGTTGCAGAACATGCTACAGGACACTTTGTATGTATTTTGCGCTTATGCAGTAATGTACCACCATGTGACCAAAATAAAAAGGTTTATGCCAAAGTCTCATTCATGTGTCTGTGGATGATCTAAGCTGGATACTGTAGATTTGTAGCCTGGGGCGTAGCCAGACCTTATACAATGGGGTGGCCAGGTTAGGGTGGCCAATGACTTTATTGGGGTGGCAATCAAGGGTGGGACCAAAAAGACAAATCAAGATCCACCGAAAATGATGTGATGTGTCTATCTGTGTATGACTTGAGTACAATCTGCATTAGACATAAAAAGCACAAAACTAAGCAGCTTGTTGTCTTGCAAGTTACAAAAAAAGTCATCGCTAACATAACATTAGGCTGCGCCTTATGAAGTAAATTCAATATAAAGAAGTGGGCAGATGTTAAATTTAATCCCTCAGGATTTGAAACTACACTAAAGCTTGTTACACAGAAACAATAAAGGTGCGATAATGAGCGAACGTCTTAGCAAAACGCACCACAGCAACACACTTACAGCTGAAAATGTAGCTCCTTCTTTGAAAAGATGAATTTAACTGGTTTAGCGCTATTAAAATGTGTACGCCAGTCCAACGTCTGCCCGTAGACTTCCACGATAAGTGAGTGAACAGGATTTCATGTCTGTGATAATCACACATACACTACAGATACAGTGGATGGAGATTAGTTTAAAAGAAAAAAAAAAATACTGGCGCGTTCCTTTAATTATATTCCTAAGACGAGAAATCCTGTTCTGATACTTTAACACCCTAGAAAAGCTTTAGCTGAAATCTGGAGCTAAATACTTTTATCTCCGTGAGGTCTGTAAGTGGGCGACTGCTGTTTAATTGTCTAATAGTCGGCAGGAATGGGAGTTCGGCGGTTTGCATTGCGCAGTGTGAGGCAGGAGGAACCCTGGGCAGGAAACGGCGGCTCTCATTCTTCCTCTATTGATCTGAAATTTCACCCCTGGACAGCACGCCAACTTTTTTTTTTTTTTTTTTTTTAATATTTGCTTTTAATTACCCCCTCAACCTTTTCTCACACTAGTTAGTGTAGCGACATGATTCCCTGAGGCCCAGTAGCCGGTGCGAGTTTGAGAAGCAGTGTAGCTGTGCAGCTTTTAGCGGGATGACTAAAGGTTTACCATGGCTTGAAAATAATCAGCTACAGTACTCAATGTTCTCTCGGTGCATTTGGGTGCCTGATATTACATTACTGCACCCAGCATGCTGAAAAGTGTGAAAACAACAGCAAAGCACATAATTACAGAACCAACCTGAGAAACTATGCCTGGTTTAGTACTGTAATAGCTGCAGACATTATCTTAGCCAGTAGCCTATGGTTATCTGATGGTGCCCTTTTCTTCCTTTTTTACTCCAGATACATGTTCACAGATGCAGTCTGGGAAATGGCTTGAGCAAAATATAGCACCAGCGTTTAGCCACTATGAGCATCCATAGTAGAAATATTAGGCCTTTTACAACTATTAAGCTATTTGGTTTTTATTTATAGCCTTTATACCCTAGTACTCGAGTCCATTTTGTCTCCCGCTCTATGTTCAAGGCTAAATCTTTGAGACTTCAAAGGGAATCACACTTCAAAATGTGACCCTGGAAAGTGCTTATTGAGTATTTCTTATTGAGCCATTAAAAAGTAGAGGAGGATCTATAGTGCGACATATAACTGATTGCCAAAGATTTGTCTACAGGCTAATTTTTGTACCATTTTTTGAAATCCAGATTATTACATAACACTTCTTATTTTTATTACGTCGTCCACAACCCATTCACTGCATTTACGCCCATAGTACACGATTACATCCACTGTTATACTATATTACCTCCATCTGCTACAGTATTTCCAAACCTATCGCTCTGTACTTGTAAAGTATTGTGTACAGTTGTGGGGGAGCACATCCGGAAACATTTCCCTGCAAATCTTGTACATTGTGTAGGTGACGAATTAAACTGAAACCGAACGGAACTTGTTCTAATACTTTGCCGTTGCTATGGTAACAGCTCATTCATAGGTTTATGGAAGGAGTCTGCAGTGTCAGTGCCTGGTCACAGCCAGAGGTAAAGCTGTTCATGCTTTGCAGATTCTCCGTAACATGACAAGTCTTATTAACCTGAAGAGATTTACAGCTGCTGTAGTGTAAGTGAGAACAGGAACTAACCTGTTTCTCGGACGTTCCCTAGCACGATCAAGATCAGGAACCAATAACTCCTTGCTAAGGTAAGCACAGTTTAACCTGATTGTTTAAACACTATAAAATGTATTTCTAAGCCTATACAGTGAGACACCATGCCTGATGGTTCATTATATTAACAATGAGTCAGTGATGAGCAGTACTATGTGTTTCAGTGTTCAGTATCGCCACCAGCTGCTGCTGTGTTTGAACCATAACAAACCTGTTTTTCAGTCCTTGTTTCAGCTGCATTTCTTTTCTTTTAGTCATTTTTGCTACCAAACGCAAATGTGTCTGTCAGCCACCAGGTATGTTTTGATCTCAAACCAAAGAAACCCGTTGGCGAGATATTCTGCGTGATCCCAGGTTCCGAGTGCAGGGACTCGTAATTAGCGTAATCTGAAATTGTGGCATTTTGTTAAAAAATGCGGGCGCTTTGAAGATTGAATAAAAGATGACCAAGGACAAACGAAAAATCTGTGAAATCCACTCATTGTGTTTTTGTTCCCTTATATTTTTTACCATGACTGTCTGCAGGTGCTGCAGGCAAACTCGTCAGCTTTCCTTGTGCTTTGTTTGCACTGACTCGCATACACGATCACTTCAAATTCTATTATAGCTGTCTTTTAACCTTGGCTTGTTTACCCATGGCTTGAATATTTCCCCTCCGCGTTCAGGTCACCTTCCTATTAAAAAATGCGCCAGCAGAGCTGCAGAGGTGATGGACCGAGGGGTGAAAAGCATCCGGTGATATTTCGCTCGAGGTTAAGCTCACTGTGGAGTTTAGCCCACAAAGATCAGGTAGTCCTCATCAGTTGGCTCGGTGTCATGACAAGGCCCGGTGTCCGGAGGTGATTTGTGTAAAAGAAAAGGGTGATTTGCTTCTCGTGATTGTCACAGACCTCCATTCAAACACAACAGCGGAGTGCTCTAGCAGCAGGCACCGATCAGCCTGTCAGATCTGCCCGAGCTCATTTCCAACCATCAGGGGACTGAAGCACACGAGAGTGTGTCTCTGGCTCCGTCAAAGCCCTTGTTGAGGTGAAACAGCTTTGCAACTGAAGTGCGGCTGAAGCCCCCTGAAGACCCTGTCCATCTGTTTCCCTCTGCCATTCCTGTCCCTCTTGTCATTCGCAGGGTAAACAAACAATCCTCTGCTTATTTATCAGAGACACAGCACAAGTCTCCACGGTCAAATCCTTCTCCGAATCAAAGCTATTCACTGATCCTGGAATAGATCTGAAATTCAACACATTTTCCAGCTGCACCAAAGAAGCAATTATTCACATTCTCTCCTCCTGTATTAAAAAGAAAAAAAATCTTTGTAGATTATCCTGTACAATCCTATCTAAACCCCTCCAATCTACTCACAGTCCAGTTCTGGCTGCTCTGATTTTAAATCATAATTATTATATGTAAGTGTTCAGAGTCTAGCCATACATCATCTATCACTGACTTATAGTCGAGGTGTGCATCAGGAAATGAAACCCTGTAGAACCGTCATGACGCAACAGAAAAGTCACAGGAGTTATTTACTTTCTTGCAAGTGGACGAATGACGTGATAGTTTATCATAAGCTACTCCTCTGTCCTGGTGAGAGGTGCTGGGGTGTAATCGATTAAATTGTTTCTATTTTGAGAAATAGGGTGTTGCAGTGGTTAGCACTGTCTCCTCACAGGTTCTGGGTTTGAACATGCTAGCCTTTGTGTGGACATTGCATGTTCTTCATGTGTTTCTCCAAGTGCCCGGGTTTCCTCCAACAGCGTAAAGACATGCAGATCCAGGTCAGTTTGGCTCCTCTTAACTTCCCAGACTGTGTGAACGTGAGTGTGAATGGTTTTTCATGTCTGTGTTAGCCATGAGATTGATTGGTGACCTGTCCAGTCACCTGTCGTCCGCTGGCATCGGCTCCAGCTTCCTCATGACCCTGAGGGATACGCACTATAGGAAATAGACCGGAGGATGGATGGATATTTTGAGAAATAGAACCAGCTTTGTTGACCATAAAATATTGCAGCCAGATGCAAACGATACCAATGACAGGAGTCGGTGAGATTGGTCAAACTTTATGCTACAGATCTGGCTAAACAAGCCGAATGGGATTAGATAGTGATGTGCAACCCGTGGCTCTGAAAGCGCCCTTACTTACCTTACTCACCTATGCACTTCATATAAAGTTATATCAAAGCATTAATAGTCATTTAAGGCAGTGCTTCCCACAGTGTGGGCCGTGGCCCCCTAGTGGGCTGTGAAGGTACTGCAGGTGGGCCATGAAAGGTCATTAACAAGTTTCAAAATTTCAATTATGTTTGAAATTGCAATAAATCGATTGATTTAATATTCACAATTCTTTAAAAAAAAAAAGCAATCAGAACTAATAAAACAAAGCCATGGGATTTTAAATTGTTATATCCTACATATCTGACCTATTTTTGATCCAGAATATTTTGTCATTGGTTGGGAATTGTACTTGACTGAATACCACATAATTGTACGTGAAAGAGTTAAAGTTTTATGAAAAAGAGTTCAAATTTGCCATCTTAGTCTTGTGTGTTGATCAGCGTTGTGATTAAAGGTTTAGGTGGGCGTTAAATGGTTTGGTCCATTACATTCCTAAATTAGGGAATGGCTGCTTTAAAGCAAAAGAAAATGTAAAATATTTCCAAGTCTTGTGTAATAGACTGTAACTTCATCTTATGAATCAAATTATTTGCTGTTCAGCAACTAGCTAATTAGCAAAAATGTAGCTTGTCATATTTCCAAGTTACAGCTTTACCTCTGACACTGGAGACTGCTCCCATAAATGTTAAATGAATATCTCCTTACAAAGAAGCTTGCAGTATCAATGATTCTGTACATTTTTTATATCCGCCGTTTATTGTGGATTGTCCGCTGTGATTGAGCCGTTACTACGGATACCCAATTAAAACAAGCACATTAATAATAAACCTCTGATTTGAAGCTGCTCTACTTTTACAGGAAATTAATCATCACTTTCTGACAAATCAGAATCTGGAATTTGGATAAAACTGCAGATAGGACGATTTGAATGCCAAAAATTAAGCCTCGTTTTCTTGATGGCATGCCACTGTGTTTATTTGCAAGATATTCCCGAGAGTCAGGCTCATTGGCTGGGATTCATGTCTCTGGGCGTCTGATGACTGAACAACGATCCAGGATTTTAAGGAAAAAAAAAAAGAGTCTGTGAAATATTTCATTATATTTGTGGCCTTTCACATTTTCAACATCAGTTAGGAGCGTGTAGATCTTGTACCAAGGCTGAGACTGAACAGTCAAGTACGCCTGCGTCTCTGGAATAGTGGAAGTAAGTCATTAAATGCGAAAGAGGAGCTTTAATTATGTAACTCTTCTACCTTGAAAAAATATAGATATAAAAGCTGCTTTAATCTGTCCAAAGTGTGAAGAAGCATGAAGAGAGGTCTTTTTGTAACGCGCCTGCTTTTTTGTCTGTGGTAAAAGCAGATGTTAAAGTCTATTTATATCGTTCTAAAATACTAAGCCACCTGCAGTCCTGTCTCAAACCTCAACCATCATTTCTAATCTCATTGTCGCCGACTGCAGTCTGGTCTCCGGCTCAAGACCAGCGTTAAGACATCAAAGTGATGATCTCGGATTACACCTGAAGAAATATGGGTTCTTAGCATCCTACTAAGTACATAGACAGCCTATGTCTGATAGAGAAACGCTTTATTGTAAGGTCCCACCAAGGGAACAAACCAAAGAACTATGAACTTGATTTTTCCAGTGAGATACAGTCTTAGAAAAAAAAAGTTCCTCAGTGATTCTTTGAATAGTTAAGGGCTTCTTAGCTCCCTAAAGGGGTTCTATTTGGAAGTGTATCAGATAGGGGAACACTATTGTAGGACCTTCATCATAAACCAAAAGGTTCTTTACAGAACCAAAATTGCTTCTTCTATGGCACCTGCATTTTTAATTATGCAAGAGAAAATGCAGCCTTATAGGTTTTTGAAAGTTCTCTATAGAACTCTAAAGTGGAAGAGTGTATAAGTCTAAAATGTAATGCACTTTACCCCCTGACTGACACGCTGTGGTCAAGACCTCCAAGCTGCAATAAAGCCACCGTGACCATGAAGCCCATGTTCTGTGTAGAACCCTAAATGTTTTCCTATCAGAGTACCTTGTTTGCAATCTCAAGACCAGTTGTAAGACTTCAAACTAGTTGAATCTCATATTACACACTTACAAAAGATGGGTTATTCAGAAATGTTCTTTAAGGGTTCATTGTGGACCAAAAGGTTCTCTACAGAACCAAAACCTGTTTTTCAAAACTATGGGATTGATTTAAAGGCTCTTTTCCTGGAAACTTTATTTTTAAAAGTAGAAAAGAGAATTCTTTATGGATCTGTGCATAGTTAAAGGTTCTTTGCTTTCAAAATGTCTTCACTCCTGCATTGGAGGGACAAAAAAAATGGTCTTCAAGGTGACTTTAAGGCTCCGTTGGATAATTATGGAATTATATCATATAAAAAAGGTCTTCTGTGTGGAACCCTTTTTCATTCGAAAAGAAGGCTTCAAAGGTTCATCTTGTACCAAATCATAGACTGAAAGGTTCTCTACAGAACCAAAAATAATAATAATAAAAAAAAGTATTAATTTAATGCAGGATTTTCATTATGGGTTCTGTGGATAACTAAAGGTTCTTGAAGGTTCTGTATAGAACCCTACAGCAGAAGAATCCTTTTGTCTAAGAGTGTTAAAGGTTCTTTGTAAAATGATCCTTTTTCAGGTTAGAGAGGGTTCCAAGGCATTAGAGTGAAGGCATTTCTGAAGGGTTAACTTATCCTCCTAAATGAGTTCTACTTGGAACCTTTCCTGATTTCAAAACTGTCCATTGTAGGTTCTACATATATACTTTAAGAGTTCTTGCAAAATGACAACCCTTAAAGGCTTTAAATTGTGCACCATTAGTGCTCTGGTGCTTTCGGAACATGTGACATCGGCACTTGATGGGCTCTCACACTGATGGAAATTGTAGTGGAGTAGTGTGAAGAGCTGCATGCGTGAAAGTGTGAGTGTTCTGGATGGGATTTTAGTTCCATCTGTGGAACATTTTAGACCAAAGACCTAATTTCTCACTGTAACAGTCGTACAGTGAGGAGCGAGAGAGCAGCTTATGGGTGTGAATGTGTGTAAGATTGAAAAAAAAAAACCCAGAATTGGTTCTTCTGTTGCATTAATTTAAAGGCACCATAAATTTTAAGATTGCGTGAGAGAAAATGCAGTAATATCTTTACGGGTTCTCTGAATAGTTCTATGCTTTCTAAACACCTTCAGTGTGGAACCTTTGTTGCATGTTTTAGGGGTTTATATTTTCCAAATTGTTCTATGTGAATCGAGAAGCATTTTAACTGTTAATTGTCCCTCTGGGGAGACCCTTAAAGGTTCTATGTAGAACCTTAAACATTTTCTTATCAGAAAGGGTTCCATATAGACTCCTTTTTTGGAAGTTATAAATCCGTAATTATTCAATGAACCCTTAAAGAACCCTTGAATTCTTTTTTTCCATGAGCATACAAGTTTAAAGAATCCTTTAGCAACCGTTACAGGTTCTATGTAGAACTCTGCGTGCTACGGGATTTAAGGAATTTTAAAAGTATAGAACCCTTACAATAGCCATGAAGAAATTCTTGCATTTTCTCGCAAAAAAAATAATAATGCAAGAAAAATGTTCTGAATTGATGCTATAGAAGAATGGACCCATAGAGAACCTTACTGTTCATGATTCAGCCCATGATGAATCTTTAAAGAACCCACTTTTTCCCCCCAATAACTATTCTAATGTAAGTATGTGGATAAATGATCGGTGATTATTTTCTTCTGAATATCCAGAAGCTTTCTCAGGCATTTAACATTTAGCTACAGAATCATAGCACTTGATGCACTGTTATACGAAATGTTCAAGGGTTCTTTAAGGGTTCTTTATGATTGTGAATATATATACACAATCATAACCAAATACATCATTTATACTGCAATATATCGTTAAATATCAGTTAAAATTTCTGCATGTTTCTCAAGAAAAAAGTCTCAAGTAAAATTGTGAAACTGCAATTTAGTTTTCAGATCAGATTTCACTCTTAGAAAATGGGTTCCTGAAATGTTCATTAAGGGTCCATCATGGCCCAAAAGGTACTCTACAGAAACAAAACTGGTTCTTCAAAACTATGGCATTAATTTAAAGAATCCTTTCCTGGAACTTTCTGGAAGGTCGTCAAGACTTCTTTAAGCCTCTGTTGGGTAATTAAGCGTGTATACCAGCTAAAAGGGGTTCTATGCAGAACCCTTTCTTATAAGAAGACACAGCTTGAAAGGTTTATCTTGGACCATATTCATAGAATGAAAGGTTCTCTAAAGAACCAAAGATGGTTCTTCTATAGTATTAACTTAAAGAATAAAAATGCAGAATTTTCATTATGGGTTCTGTGGATAGTTAAAGGTTCTTTGTTGTAAAAATGCCTTCAATTCAAAACCTTGGAACATTCTACGAAAGGTAAGCATTTTAAAGTTTTACATAGAACCGTTCACCAGAGGGACAAGCCAAAGAACTTCGTTCTACACGCACAGGTCTCCAAGGGTTCATTGGATAACTAAGGATTCATAGGTGTTTACATGGAACCCTTAAAGATCCGTGTAGAACCCATAAACTATCCACAAATGGGTTCTGTGGATAGTTAAAAAGTTTCTTTGCTTTCAAAATGCCTGTCATCTAAAACCTCGAAAATCCCTCTGAAAGGTAAAAACTCGACATTAAAACTTCACCAGATGCACCAAAGGACTTCAAGTGTTCTTTAAAGATATATTGAATAATTAAGGACTCCTAGTGTCTGGCAGGGAATGTGTTGTAGTCTTCTACATACAGCTTATAAGGGTTCCTCAGAGTGGCAAACCTTAAGGGTTCTAAATTGTCTAAGTGTGCCAATCATTATTCATTATTCAGTCATTACTGGAAAATAATCCCGTAATTTCAGCCTGCACGTGGGATCTGGGTACTCTGTTCTCTTATATATGTAAAAAAAAAAAAAAAAAAGAAAAGAAAGAATGATATAAATAATATAGAACCCGCTGAAGGGGAGGGAATGAAATTTTGAGAGCCTCTTCTTTTGATGAGTGGATCGTTCTTAACTTTCCTGATTGTGTCAGCTACAGATGCTTTACTGCTTCCTGCTGCGATGCTTAAACAGGAGTTATTTAGCGATGATGCTACAGCTTCTCCTCTTAAGTTAGCATGTCACCTGCCAGGGAATTAGCCTTTTGCTGTTGACTCTACAGTTCGAGCTGCATGCGATTGCCATGTAGCACTGGAGCCTCTGTGCCCATGATTTTTATTCCACTAACACCAATTCCATTCCGATTTGATTTGTATAGAGTATTTAACAGTTCACGTTGTCATAAATCAGATTTACAGAAGTCAGGATGCAGATTTGGATCATTACTGAACAAATCAGAGGAAAACCCCCCTATGACGACATGAGAGAGAAACCTCAAATGAGAGTCGTTTTAGTCTGCAGATTAGCTCGACCATTTTATTACTGGTTTTATTACTATATGGCTGGATGGATGGATGGATGGATGGATGGATGGATGGACAGGTTTTGTGGAATGTCAATGAAAGAAATTAGATCCTGTTCTCACTAGCAGCTACAAACAGTTCCTTTACTTTACTCTTTTTTTTTCCTCTCTCTTTCTTATACTTAAAGCTCCAATATGTATGATTCAGCTGCCTGCATGCACCTCCCTTACCAAGCGTGTATTAGAACTAGCTCTATATTTATAACCCAGTCTACTGTAAAATGTATAAATCAACATTACTGATCAATAATTTTTAATTACACATTTACAGTAGGGGTAAATGAATTCTCTCTTTGATTATCATCATCCATCAGTCACTCTCAGTGTTTTAAAGGTCCACTGTGTTGGATTCAACCACATGATTGCCCCCTAATAGTGTGTATTAGAGCGTACGGTGGCTGTCAGGAGCCCGTAGCGTACTTCCAAGTACTTACACACTCTCTTGCTTTTTTGTGCTAAATAATAAGTACGATCCTCTATTTTTTAAAACTCGGGTTCTCAAACTTGTTATCCAGCACCAGCAAACACTGATTCCTCTTCTTTCTTCTTCCTGGTGTTGTCCATCGGGTGCTTTCTTCCAGATTCACGCTGCTAGTTGTAAAAACGCAGACCGTCGAAGGCGCTCTTTAGAGGTTTGTCCGTTCTGGGCTACTGTAGCGGCGCAACATGGCGGCTCCGTAGAGGTGGACCCGCTCCCTGTGTAGATATAAAGGGCTCATACTAAGCTTACAAAAACACAACGAATCGTAGTTACAGGTAATTATACACTAATGAGGACATGCTTATGAATTCCATCAGTATCTTAAGGAATATATCTTCCATTTCTGCTAATAGACAGCCTTAAAATCCTACATTAGTTGTGGATGTTATTAGTTGTTAGTGAAAAACCTCCTGTCCTGGAAATGTTGGAAAACTTTCTACTTGCCCTCTGAATGCTTCAGCCAGTAACTTTAAAGCGCTGACTCCTTCCATAAATATTCATTAAGCATCTCCATATAGCAAACATTACCATGTCAACTATTACACACACACACACTGTACAAATTCCCATGAATGAGCGGTGTCTATAGAAATGATAATGTATTACAACTGTACTATTACCAGAGCTTCTCTTATAGAGCATGAATTTATGAGACAGCTAAAGCAAAGATATTTTTCTATCCATTTTTAAGAGCATGCCGTCTTTGCAAATTAAGATCAAATGAAAATTATAGTCCAAATCGTCATCAGGTGACACCGTGCGCATTGAAACAATTCTACATGAACTTGGGTCACTTCATAGTCACCAAGGACATCTGTGGTGGCCACGATTGTTTTGTTGCAGCTCGGAGGTCTTTCTAATGACGACAGCATGTCCACGGCTCCTCTCTGTAATCATCCATCCAGGGCAAAGTGCATTCCTGAGTTCATTTTTCTCCTTATGAAGATGAAATGACAACAAAAGAGAAAATTCTCACTGTGAGAGAAGAGCGATCTGAACTTGCGGCTTATTCTTTCAACGCACTCGGCAATCAAGCTCGAATTAAAAAAAATGTATAATTTCTATAACCATATACAGATACGGAACATATAAGCGCTTTTTTCAAGCCTGTCTAATTGACTAATTGGGTAAGAGAGGACAATTCCAACATTTGCACTTTCACAGAGACAGGGTACATTAGACTCTTTGTTTGAGTTGAAGTTAACTAAATTGGACGCTTTCTTTTTGAGATTAAGTCAATTTGACAGCAGCGAATATAAATAGAGAGCTGAAGAGGGGTATCGGTGTAAAGGAAAAGTTTTTTTTTTTTTTTTTAGAAATGAGATATTAATTCAAAGATCACTTTCAGATAAACGGGAAGGAAAAAATAGGGAGGAGAGGAAAAAGAAGGGGGTTCCAGATATACAATACGAAGTGGATATATCAATATCAATAGTGCCACCTAGTGCTATATGGTACTTTAATATAATGACTCATGTACAAATGCACACATTCATGTTCAGTTTTAGCCATTCATGCTGTTCCCCTGAGGAAAATCCACTTGAAGGAATTGGATGGAGAATATGCCTTATGAAAGGAATAAATAAGGACACCAGGCGCATGTTTATGGCATTCATTGAGAGAGATTCAGTGGCTGTTTTTCATCTATTTCAAAGTGCAGTCACAATAATGGTGTGTACGGAAATGGTGTGTCATCTCTAACGACCTTGCATTCTCATTACAGGCTACGCTGCTCAGTCTCCGTGTTCCTGTAAAGGACTGAATTATTTTTTGTTTTCCAGGCTGAGGTTTTTCATCAAGGCCCATCTCGAAACACACTTGTTAATAATTCAGCAGGATCATTAAATGGAGTATTAACGATATATCAGAAAGTGTGGATTCATTTTCTATAAGAGCAGCCCGGACAGTAGTTTATATTAACGCACATCATATTATGCTCCGTTAGCATTTCGATAGTAAACGCTCATTCACGTGAACTTGTACGTAAATGGATTAAAAACACACGTCATCGTTGATAAGGTGAAGTTTTCTGTCAGGAGATGTTTATTGAGCAAGTCTCCAGCGTCAGCGCTGGAGGATCATCTTCAGGACAGAGGAGTTTGTCTTATTTTTTTGTATTTTTAATTTCAAGAGAGAGAAAAAAAAAGAGAGGCTGGTGATGGAACGACTGTTTATAGCTGCTATAAGCGCTACGTAAGTGAGAACTTGTTTCCTGGACGTTCAACAGCATTAAATGTAACTATAAAGCGATTGAAAACTGTTTGCTAATGAAGGTAAAAATGCCATTGACGTACATAATTAGGAAATTGAGTCTCGTTTATCGCACAGATGTATTTGTAAATTGTTTATTGTCGTGTATACTCAAAAATGTGCTATTGAGGGAAATCTAGTTATTCGGGAAAACATCTGTATCCCGCGCCTGCATTTGTGTAAATTTATATATGAGGAGACTCACTCATGCGAACCTCGATTGATCGGCTTTAATCATATCATTGTTGATAAGTTACTGAGATTTTATAAACGCATCATGTGGTCAAGTTTACATCAGTTACTAAGTTACACAGCAATTGGTGGAACCCAAATTTTCATTTCATATTAATAACTTGAAAGAAAACAGTTCCAATACAAATTCATAAATTAAGACAAAAGAAGACTAGCGATTCCACTCAAACTAGCTATCCAAATGTATTGGAACGCTTTAAAAGCAAGAAAAAAGCCGATGTGCTGCTACGGCTGAGCTGCATTACAGCAAGATTTAGCGCTTTCACTATTTTGGCACTCTTCCACTGTTTTGTCAGTGTGAGCTTTTGCCTTTTATGGAGATGTGTGGGCGTGGCTAAACGTAAATCGGCTATGCCATGAAAGTGCTTGGAATTTGATGGCTGATTGCTCTTTATCAACTTGTGCATACGAAGAAAATCAACAAAACTTGAGCAAATCTGACCATCCTTAGTTCAGTTTGGCAAAAACATGTTCATTCAACTTCCCTAATAAGTTGTGTGTTCATGACCTTAATAGAAAGTGTTAGAGAGTATTTGTCGCTAATGAGACACTCTGCGTCCAATAAGGAATTAATAACTGTTTTGTTTGTGCACATCTTTTTTTATATCCATGTATCCATAATTTTACACTCCAACATCTAGGACCTTCATAAATACTTGCACAAGGCTATGTGCGATCCTTAATGACCTCCAGTGTGCGAGGATCCTGCGTCTATACGTACTTCTGAGAAACCTCGTGTATTCTTTTGCTGTCCTCATCTCTTCATTTTGCATCTCTCATCTCTCATTACAATAATCAATTCCTCTTTCGTTATGCTGATGGTATGGATTTTAAGCTGCGTTTTACAAGAACCCGCAGCACTCTTCATTATACGAATTATCTTTTCCGTTTCCTGGGGATATTCTGAAAGCAAAAAATATTCTGGACAGGTCAGCACATGTTCCCTGAGCCGTGTGGGGTTTTTTGTGCATGCCATCCTCGTTTAACTGGAGCAGAAAATCTCCAGAGTACATGACCTTTATTTAATCACGAAGCATTTGGGGGGGTATTTGTTTCTTTTCCCATCCATGTGCCTGCATCAAGGTAAATTAGGTCTCAGTCAGCCATGTAAAGCTCAGGTATCTAATCGTGAACAGGGAGCATGAAGAGCGCGTAGCTTGTGCACGACCAAGTCATGTGTATACGCACACTGTTCAATACATATAGTAATTACACTAAAGATGTTGAAGACATTGAATGTACTTTCACTAATCATCTTAGCCTCTCAGCTAAACTAAGATAACCTGATAGGATTTCTGAGAGGACTTTTAACCCATAATAATCAATATTCACAATCCTCACTTCTAAAGCTATTCAACTAGCTAACATGGACTAGCATTGCAATAGCATTGCAATGAAGTATATTTAACTCATAATCCTCTCCAGTGAAGCTAGCCAGATAGCAAAAATAATCTGACATGGTGGGACAAAGAGGTTTATTGCTTGTTTGATTTTTAATAAATGTGCTGAATCTGACAGATCTGATAAATCTGATAGAATTCCTAGGAATACTGTAAGCACTTGTCAGCTAGTTAACTGTTCCTAGCTAACTTGACAGAATTTCTGAACATATTTGAAATGCTAGGCAGCTAGATAATATTAGTCAATCTGATAGAATTCCTAGGAATATTGTAAGCACTTGTCAGATAGTTAACTGTTCCTAGCTAACTTGACAGAATTTCTGAACATATTTGAAATGCTAGGCAGCTAGCTAACGTTAGCCAATCTGACAGGATCCCTGTGAGTATCTAACATTAGCTAACCTGACAGGATTTCTGAACATATTTGAAATGCTAGTCAGCTAGATAATATTAGTCAATCTGATAGAATTCCTAGGAATATTGTAAGCACTTGTCAGCTAGCTAACTGTTCCTAGATAACTTGACAGAATTTCTGAACATATTTGAAATGCCAGGCAGCTAGCTAACATTAGTCAATCTGATAGAATTCCTAGGAATATTGTAAGCACTTGTCAGATAGCTAACTGTTCCTAGCTAACTTGACAGAATTTCTGAACATATATTAAATGCTAGGCAGCTAGCTAACATTAGCCAATCTGACAGGATCCCTGTGAGTATCTAACATTAGCTAACCTGACAGGATTTCTGAACATATTTGAAATGCTAGTCAGCTAGATAATATTAGTCAATCTAATAGAATTCCTAGGAATATTGTAAGCACTTGTCAGCTAGCTAACTGTTCCTAGCTAACTATTTTTGAAATGCCAGGCAGCTAGCTAACATTAGTCAATCTGACAGTTCTTAATCTGAATGTTCTTAATCGTCACAGCTACAGTTAGATAGCTAACATGATTTTGGAAAAATGTCTATTAATAAATGTTTAAAAACCATTTAAACATTTGAATGAAATACTTCATTCCTTGTTCATATTCTTTACAATTTAAATAAAGACCACAACGTTTGATCATGTGGCATCATCCAGGATTTGAAGTATTCATGAAGTTGCAGCACAGTCCTTATGATCAGATCCTATAACCAGAGGCGCCGAAGACGACAGGAGACACGGCGCTGAAGGGTTTATCACAGAGCAGCTGTTGCGGAGAACCTGACAGCATCAATCACACACTCAGCCCAGCTCTGTCAGAAATTCTCCAGCTCTACTGCTTAAAAGAGGAGAACATGTTCAGTGTGTGTTCTGCTCTTATATCTGACCTGAGTGACTGACTGCTCTCTCTTTTGTGTTTGATTTATTTGACCACTTCATAATCTTGAAAAAGAAACTGATGAAAGCAAATTTGAATTCGGAATTTCAATAACAGATCATTAAAATAAATGTTCAAGATTTATTTCGAATTTCCATTTTTTTCCCAAGCTCGCTGGTACAAAAGAAGTAAAATCTTGAACTCGTAGAGTTCCTTTGCCAGTCCCATTGGGAGAATGCTTTTATGTAAAGGTTCTGCATAGAACTGTACAATAAAGCTTTTCTCTATCTGTTGGGCTTCCAAATAGAGTCCCAAAGAACCCATTTTTTAAAGAGTGTATCTCACCAATATGCTATCTTTTAAAGGATAAACCTAGACCCATCAGTGGCTCCTTATTTTGTCACACTGGAGGAACCTTTTTATTTAAGTGTTTTGTCTAGAACCTTAAAAAGTGTTTCCCTATTAGACACACTTTAAAAAAAAAGCCCTTTAGAAAACCAAAAACCTTTATTGATTTAAAGAACCCATGAAAATTTTTTGTAAGAGTGTATCTCATCTCTTTAAAGTCATAGACTATAAGTAAAAGTGGGCAAATCTAGAACCCTTAGTGGTTGTTTGATTTGTTCATCTGATAGATCCCTGCTATGTAAAGATTGTGTAGAACCCTAGAGTAATGCCTTTCTCTGTTAGATACATGCCAATTGATGCCTGTTTAAGAAGCTAAGAACTGTTAACTATTCAAAGTACTCATGAGGAACGCTTTCTTTCCCAGTGAGTAGCTCACTGATTACATTCTTAGGAAAAAAAATGTCCTTTTCAGGTTCTCTAAAACGCCATTACTGTTGTATAATTTTTTTTTCATGAAACCTGACTTTCTCTACAGTGATGATATAAATGCATAAAAATCAGGATGACCAATGTGATGTTTTTATAAAGTCTGTACATCATTTATGGTCATATTTGAGCCTATAGTTCAGAATGACAATTGAGAATGTGACAAAGCGGGCAATCAGAATACAGATGAATGTTATTACAATGGTAAAGGACACACACGTGTTCATGTTCCTTTCTTCATGTCTTTCTCTCACTCTCACTCACCCACATGCAC
>JAQQZR010000036.1:1484095-1495479 GCA_030068235.1 Notoglanidium macrostoma | reverse complement strand
CTGGGATTGGCTCCAGCTTCCCCGCCACCCAGACGGATAAAGCGCTATAGATAATGGATGGATGGATGGATGGATTTGGAAGTGTGAATCTTTAAGGTATTCATGTGGGAGGACGAGAGCAGCCTCAGCAGCCTGAGCAGTATAACTGTGTCTTCTGCTTGCTAGTTTGTGTGGGATTTTCTGTTTGCTATTTCGGAGCCATGGGTCAGTCTGAGGCTTATGCAATATATCCCCAAAATAAATCCTCTCTGTTTTGTCATGGACGTTCCACTTTGCCGGCTGTATTTGTTTTTTTGTTTTTGTTTTTTTTTGTTTTTTTCCTTGGTCTGGTAGCTTGCTTTTCCTTTTTGCTCTTTATCTCCAGTTTTTCTGCAAGACAGGAAATTGAAAAAAAGCAATCCATTATGAATAATAGTGACTTGTTTAATGCATTTTATATGCGCTCTTGTTGTGAGGCAGTGTTTCCTCCTGGCTTTTTTCAGGGCTTTATATTTCCTTTCCGTGATTTCTTTTGAAAGTGGATCCCGAAAGGAAATCATGTCTGTTCTGTAAGATGTGATGTGACGCATTGATGGAAACCTTTCACGATTCCAGGCTACAGCTTAGGCCTGGTTTGGTTTGCAGGAGGTTTGGAAATCGTGTTCCGTGTTTTACACTCTCGTTGATTTGAGAGCTCGTGTTGTCTTGGGGAAGAATTTGTCAGTCTGTAAGCGCTTCGTCTGCGCAGCATTACATCTGATGTTGGAACAAAAGCTTTGCGCTGGTGGGATTCTTCTGTTCACCTGATGTTTTTCCAGCTGTCACCTTGTAAACATGAGCTGGTGCTGGAATGTCAGGGAACCTCAGGATGTTTCTCGTGTAAACATTTGGGATTCGATGAATACGCAGTGAAAGGAAAGCATGAATTAGGGCCTACGTCAATTCCAGACAATTTTCAGAATTATTGGCACTCTTCCTAAAAGCTGAGCATGAAGCAATCTATGAATGAATGATGGTTTCAAAACTATTGGCACCCTCAAGATTAATATTTCATGATATCTTCTATATTTTATATCAACCGTGCTCTGGTTTTGTTTTTGTTTTTTTAGCATCTTCTTGGCTGAAGTGTGTGTGTGTGTGTGTGTGTGTGTGTGTGTGTGTTTACATTAATACATTTCATAGCAGAGAAACAAATACTTCATATTTCATATTCAGTCCGAATTTTCCATCCCAGGTTTTTTTTCATTTGGGGGAGGAGCTTAAAGGCAGGTAACGAGAAGAAAAAAAAAATGTATCGTGGCCATGTTTTACTTGTTTGTTTTCATAATATCTATTTGTTTCCTCATTGATTAGCTCAATAGTGGCCACATTTTAATAATTGGTTCACTTGATTATTCGTTCCCTTTTTATACTTAAATCGTGGTCACGTTTGAATAATTTCTTCTTTTTGTGTCATGAGCAGAGCTCTGTAGGTGCGTGTTTAAAGGATTTCTCAAAACGTTTGCAGTCGCAGGCCCTTAAACAAAACCCACCAGGTCTGTTAGACCTACCAGGAACTGATCAGCTAGTGCTGAAGCAGCGTTTAGCTTTCACGGAACTCAAACCTGGAACCAGCTCCTGTTAGATTTGCCACAAATGGAGCTCTTTTTAAATCTAAATTAAAAACCTTTTTTGTGCATGTGCCTACACTTAAGCTATTAGGATTTGCACTTTATTTTGCACTATACTCTTTGTACTTTCGTTGTTTCAGTTCTTGTCTGTTGAATCTTATGAGGAATCTTAATAGATTTCACTTAACATTTGAAACATTCACAAATCTAATTTGATTTTATTGTTTTTTTTTATTTCCAAATGATTTGTAAAGCTCTGAATTGCCTGGCGTATGAAATGTACAGCAACTTTTTTGATCCTCTTTCTATAGATTTAGACATTTTATTTAGAAATATAGATTTAGAAATATTTATCGCACCCTGAGAGTTTAAATTTCTGAATAGTCTGCCTGCAGATCCAACTTTCCTTTAGCTACAGTTGTCATTAGGATGGAGTTGACATTATTTCTAGATGATGACACTGAGAGTAGATGGGTTGCAATGTCCTTGAGTGGAACAGAATTAGAAACCACCAACCCCATGGCTATGGTTCACTGCCCCTACCTTTAGACACTACTGAAAAACCCTGTCTTAGATCCTTCTAACCACTATAAATCTGGCCCCCTAGTGGTGAAAGCATTGTTAAAAATCAGGAAAATTCAGGAAATTGCTGTTTGCACGATTATGTTCGCCCGTTATGTTCCAGGGTGCCAATAATTCTGCACCAGTAGTCATCCTGCATAATTGCTTTAATTGGGTTACGTTACTGATATCATCGCTTTTCTGTGAGATCAACAGGGATCAGCTATCGGGATGCTAAAGTAATGTAATGCTGTAAATGCAGGAGAATATTTGCTCAGCGTTTCTGTTCTCATTTGGAGCACAGAGCACCGGAGCACCGGTAGCAGCGGAGCCCCATAGCGGGGTGACCTTCCGAATGAGACGGCCTCCCAGGCATTGGTGATGAATATGCATTAGAAAGATTACAATGAGGTGACAAGGCAGGTGCTCTCATCCAAATACCAGCACAGCTGGCAGCCGCTTCTTCACCGCTCAGTCCTTTCCTCTTACATAACAGCTACAGTTCACTCATCTGTCTCTCTCGAGTCTTTGTTAAAAAAAAAAAGAAAAAAAAAAAAGCATTAAGCATCCTGCTTTAAGCTCTCAGGACTCTCTAGAGTTCCCGGATCACAGTGCAGTCTCATTGCTTGTCCCGTATATACAGTATATATATCACGAGCATGATTATGAATTATGATGTCGCACGAGGGAGGGTGCTGCGCTAAACCAGCCTTCCTTCAGGAGGAGCTTCCACCATCTGTCAGCGCTGAGGAGCCACAGTGGCTTGCGATGGGGGATTCAAACCTCTACTGATTGCCCTTCCCTGTCAGAGAGCTAACAGAGCAGAACATTCCGGATAGTGGAAAACCAGGCACTATTGAACCATGTCCTTGGTCTTACGCCAGCCAGGAACCATTTGCATAAATGAGCCATCATGGCCATGATGATGAGTTTTTTGGGGGGGTTTTTTGCCTGCAGATTATTGTTTATTGTTTTGGTGGTCAAGGTGAGAAAGAACCAGTGTAAATATTTAACTCGTAAACAATTCAATCAAAAACAAGTTCAAATCAGACGCGTAGCCGAGTCAAAGTAAAGACTCGAGAGACAGAGAATGCAAATCGACCTGCTTGTAATCATACCTACTGTATATGTGAGGAATAAAACACAACACATGATGCTGATGAAGGAAAATAATCAACAATACGGTCGCTGATTTAGTTCATTATTTTCCAATAACGGCAAATCTCCAAGACTTTCCTTTTTATACCATTGCAATTTCCCAACTGTTTATTAATCACTGAATGACGCATCATATTTTGAAATCCATTTATAGTTAAGTTTAGTGTCGCGGAACGTCCATGAAACGGTTAGTTCCTGCCTGCTCTAGCTTTATAGCAGCTATAAACAGTCGTTCCCTCACCAGCATCTCTTTTTTTTTCTCTCTCTCTCTCAAGTTTGTCGTTAGCAAAAAAAAAAAACGTAACGCGTAAACTCCTCCGTCCTGAAGATGTCCGAAAACCTAGTCTGAAAATCTGCTTACGGAAAACGCAAGACGTTTTTCCAATTCGTTTGCTTTAGATCATGTGACGCAGTTCAGAATTCTACAGCTCTGTCGTATATAAATACTGTACATAAATATTAAACAGGTTTAGGATTTATTTGACAATCCGTTATCAGCATTAATGAAGGTTCTACAGGCGTCCTACAGGGTTACTGCGTTCTCTAGAGTTCTCTCTAGAAACAGTAAATCATAAACATATCTGCTGATACACTCTTACTTACATATATGTATACACAGTTTGGCCAGATTCTCCGGCACATCGACAAAAAATAGAAGACAAAAGATGTAGCAAAAGATACAAACGCAACTTTCTAGTCCTAAAATGCTGACAAAAGAGAACTACTTAATGGTACGAACTAATTTCATCCAAGAACTTGATGACTATTTTGTGACCCCAAAAGCTACCTTTAAGAACCTTTGGTGTAAACCCAAATGTTGATTTAACAGCTCTAAAACTGCGTTATAATTTAATAAACACAGCCAAAATACATGACACTGAAACTACTGCATGCTTCTATAATGTCTAATGTGGATTAATGTAACGAGTTGCTGCCCCGCTGCCCCAATAAAGAAGATTCAGATGGTTCAGAATGCAGCAGGCCACGTCCTCTGCAGGAAGAGAAATCAGAGCTCGTTTCTCAGGCTAATTTAAGCTCCGCCGAATGTTTATTAAGTGTGCATTAACTACAAAGTCCTGTTTATGACGCATTACGTTCCAAATGGTAAAATATCTGGTGCACCTTGCTGTTTCTCCTGAAGCAGTATAACCCATTCTGAGCACTTCGCTCATGCTGAGCTCTACAATAATGCTCCCTTTTACAGCTTTATAAATCCAGATTAAAAACAGATTAGTTGAAACTCAACTTGGCATGTTCTTAGTTCTTGAATAATTATTTTCAGTTAAATATACTGTACTTTGTATAATTGCTAGTATTTTAATAAATTTATAGTCAGTGCATTACTGATTAGGGGTATATATAGATAAATGTATAGAGTCATAAGTTTATATTCAGAATTTATATACTTTTGTGAAGCTGCTTTGAGACAATGTCTGTTGTTAAAAGCGCTATACAAATAAAACTGAATTGAATTGAATTACTAAATGAATTAAATTCTAAAGCACTTAAACATATATAAAAAAAAACAAACCAAAAGTGTTATAAATAAAAATCATTCTTATTGTTGGTTGGTTCTGTAGGTTGAATTGTTGATTGGTTGTTTTAGTTGGTTGATTCGTTTTGTTGGTTGAATGGTTGTGTTGGTTGGTTGTGTTGGTTGGTTCTGTTGGTTCTGTTGGTTGTGTTGGTTGTGTTGGTTGGTTGCTTACTTCTGTTTACTGAATGGTTGGTTGGTTGTTTTTTATGTTGGTTGTTTTGATTGGTTGATTGGTTCTGTTGGCTGAATAGTTGGTTGGTTGGTTGTTTTGGTTGGTTAGTTGGTTCTGTTGGCTGAATAGTTGGTTGGTTGGTTGTTTTGGTTGGTTGTTTCGGTTGGTTGGTTGTTTTGATTGGTTGGTTGGTTCTGTTGGCTGAATAGTTGGTTGGTTGGTTGTTTTGGTTGGTTGTTTTGGTTGGTTGGTTGTTTTGGTTGGTTGTTTTGGTTGGTTGGTTGGTTGGTTTTGTTGGTTGATGGTTCATTAAATAGACAGCATGCATTAGCACCCAAGATGTCATTATTTATAGACTTATTGTTGAACTTGGTTTTAAGTTTAGATTAAAATCCATTGACTTCTTCACGTCAAGTGACCATTCAAACCAGCTCATGTCTATAAGATGTCCATTATAACATAAAATAACTTTGTTAATCATAAGTTCAATAGACCCACTGGCTATAGTTCTTGGACCCCTCTGAGAAAAGCTGAGAACCACTGGCTTGTCTCCTAACACTGACCTGAACAACTGACAGTACACTCATTGGGTTTAAACGAGGCCTGTTAGATCATGTGCACAGTGGCATCCTCAGGCATGTTCCAGCCTCCATATGTGCCACTGCATGCAGGTTGGTAGCTATAATGTGATTGGCCACACTTAGGTAGCAGCTGGGAACAATTTGACACAGCTTTCTGAAATGGTGAACTTATCCTGACAAAAGTTTCTTTATTGCATCTTGATGGTGCTTTAATGATTAATAATGGCTAAAATGTATCCCGTATAAAGAGTCTTCGTGGCGTAACAGACGACCAGTGACTTACTGTAGGCATGTTTGATGGATTCCTAATGGGATTTTAGAGGTCATACAGGAGTCTGGTGGTCTCTGATTGTGACCTCGTGCTAGTATTCATTGATTTAAAGATGATTTAAAGATTGGCCTAATGGACTTTTGTATTGATGCTAGACTGCAGTGAAACTAGCATTCCTAGCAGATTCTATGCAGAACTGGAGCATGTTTGATTAACACCCCACTGAACACCAATTTCTATGATGTTTACATTATAATCATACCATATATTACACTCTTTGGCCTTAGTAAAACCATAGACACTAAACGTCTTTGTCTTCCTGGGGGTATGAAAACCTTTGCACTCAACTGTATAGTCTAGCTGAACAAAGATGTTCATCACTTGCGCCAGGGAGAGGTAGAATTTATACATATAAGGTGGATAAACTGCATTTTCTCTCTTTAAAACATTACAATAGACAAATTTCTTTCTCTCAGACTAAAATAATGCAAAAGTGACTTTCCACTTGCCTCATAATCTGAAATATCAACACCTCTGATAATATCTCGCTGCTGTTGAGCCACACACTGACATTTATTAACAGAATCAGCATTTTTTTAGTTGTTGTTTAGAATATATGAATATGCATGCATAATTAAAATCCTCCTAAAAACTATCTTGCTAGTAAACAAGCTCGACTAGCTCTTATTAGCTCTGCAAGTCAACATGAGTAGAATTTCAGCGCCAGAGTCTTGGTTGGCATCTTCATCAACCACGATCATGCTCATCACTAACATTAGCTACATTAGCTTATGTTCTGCTAGCTAAGTAGCGTAGCATGAAGATTCCGCAGCTACAACTACCATATCGTCTAAATGAAAATATGTGAACAAATCAGACATTATTTTCTATTTTACGTTTACAGTCTTGATTTTCTAACTTTATAACAGAAAAAAATCAGCTAAGCAAATACTGAATCTGTAACCAAATAAAAAATGAGTCGACTCTGTTTGAAACCGGGAAAACCTTTAGTTCCGGATGCCTGTTTTAGCAGGATATTTTGAGTCGGTATACTTCATCGTAATCAAGTCATAAATCATAATTCCATGATATTAGCATTATGCAAATAATCAACCTAATGTACTGCACTGGTTCAAATGAGTCACTTTAAATGACTCTTTTTGTAAAGAGACATCTTAATAGTAATCCCTGAGTAATACTAAACTAAGTGTAACTAAAAGAAAACTTTAAAATTGATGGTGAGCAATTCTGAGTCTTAATATATAGCAACCATAAAAATAAATATGAAAGCACAACAGAAACAACAACAACAACAACAACAACAACAACAGGAACTTGTGTGATATGACTCAGAGTTGAGATAGATCTCTGAAACAGTGCGAATTTGATGGAGGGCCATTAGGCATTTTTTTTTTTATTATTTTAAGTCATATTTTATTTCATACTTTGTTTTCAGGAAATCCTAACATAATACGAAGATTGGTAAATAATCAATTTAATCTACAGCACTGTAATTTAAATGAATCACTACAAATGAATCTTTTAATAAAGCCACCTCTTAATAGTTAGTAATGAACTGTTTAACTAATCCAGTAGAGTTTTAATATTAACCAGGGTCCTAATCTGCATCTTAAAGTGAAAATAAACACCTGTAAAAACCAGAAGCAGTGAGCTGTAGTTCGCTCTAAAGGAATTCAAACGAATCTCTTGTCAAATGACTCTTGACTCTTTTGGTAATGTCACATCTTAATAGTTAGTAAAGACGGACTACAACTAAACTAAGCCTAACTAATACTAAAAGCAAACGATACCCCAGTCAAAGTCTGCATATAAATAAAAAATAAGCACTCGTTAAACTCGATAATGCATAATCAATCAATTTCTGATGTACTCCAATGGAATTCGGACAAATCTCTTTTTCAATGACTTTTTGTAAAGCTAAATCTTAATGATCAATTGCAGTAAAGTCAGGTTGTAACATCACCCTCGGTCAAATTCTGGCTCTCAAAATAAAAATAAACACTGGCAAAATCAACAACAAGAGCAACAACCTGGGCGTTGTGACTCAGAGTCAGTACCCTGGCTGTGAGAGAGCCCTCTGAAGCAGTGTGAATTTGGCAGAGGACGGTGTGTATGCGGAGGACAGGCTTTGGCTTGCTGAGCTCGTGTGTGTCTGCGTCCCTGCAGGACTGAGAACTAGCACTGGGGGGGATGTCCAAACTCCATCTGGCTCAACAGCTCAGAGCCCTTCACGCCTAAAGGAAAAGGCCCTCCAAATGTGCACTTTGTCAGCCATTTGTTGGCATTTTGGGATGGAATTGAAGGATCAGAGGAAATCCTGCACTTTAAAAAAAATATTATTATTATTATTATTATTATTATTATTATTCCCCTGTTAAAAATACAGCATAACCATTTCAAAAGAAATTAAATTGCACAGAATTGTGTGTCATCTATACAAATCACACAACTTACCTAAGACCTTGTAATTGCACAGCGGGCAAAATGATTCAGCATTGAGCCAAAAAGTGTGATATTGGAGTGCCATCTGGTGGAAGAAATTTGAAGCTCTGGTAGAGAATGGGGAGAAAGTAGGTAACTGATTGCAAGAAAAAAAAGTGAAGACACAATCAGAGATTTGTTTCCTGCTGGCAAGTGAAATTATATGCACAGCTGTGATACAAGTGAGCGCAAAGGTTTGTGCTTCTCACAGTTTTTGAGTGGAAAAAAGTAAAGTGTAGATCGGTTTTGCAATGTATTTGAAGAAGAAGAAGAAGAATAATAGAAATGGCAATTGATTTCTGAGCTTCTGTTTACAGAAAAGTACTTTTAAAAGATGGTTATAATGGCAGAGTTAGTAGAGAATATTTACATGACATTCAAAAAGATAGATGCAAACTGAACTAATATGGGGTTTTTCTCACCATCGGTGACAAAAATGAGGTGATCAGAGAGTAATCACGAGTATAATCCAAGACAGAAAAGCTTTCAGCAAATACTGGACAGAGAACACATTCTGCAAGGCGGTTCTAGGGGAAAATAGTTAGAAAGTAGGGAGGAGAAGGAAGAGAGGAGAGAGCAGAGCAGTAGTTCATTTGTGATTACATGTAGTTATATAGGACTAAACCCACTGGCTATAGCCTATAACACTATTATGAATATGAAAAAATCTTTATTGGTCCTTTCCATATGAACAAGAGAATGACCAGGGTGATGAAGAGCAAAAGTAGACCAAATCAATATTATTATTATCTTATATTAGGACTATCTGTGTGGGTTTAATGAACCATGTCTTATGGACAGGAGTATAATGATGCATTGCAATAAAAACTATGCCTCTTGGAAATGTATGATTCTAATAGTGGAAATCAACATTCTAATAATTCTGCATCTAATGCAATTGAACAATTTGAACACCAGAGGTCTGCGCAACCCTTAGAGTTAAAACGTATAGCCAGCACGCTAGTCACATGATCGCATTCTTTCTTGGAGCAGCATTACAGAGAATCTTCTGCACTTGGGCAGTGACTGATATTATAGTTTGATAGACTGATCTATGGTATTATAGGTTATATGGTTGCACAACCATTTTACAAACATTAAAAAGAGCCATTCATTAGCTTTCAAACGACACAAGCCCTGCAGTGCTTCGTTCTACAGTGCTTAAGAAAGAGGTCACGGAAAGCGGATTTTTTAGCCGACTTTGGAGCTCTATCTCTGGTTAAAATGATCCTCAGGAGCTGTTACAGAGCTTATTATGTTTCAATCCATCATTCCTCCCTCCGTATCAGATACTTTATTTATACACTCAAGTTTTTGAGATAATTTGCAAATGTAGCTATTTATTTCAAGATATGTTGAACCTGTAGTACATTTTGTTTACGATACCGAACATCCGTTCATAGCAAGTTTTGGTTTTGTTCATTTTTTACAGAGTTAAAACGAACACGTTTGCATCGCTTTTGATTCAGGAATAAAAAAGGAATCTTTTCAGTCATTGTTTTTCTTCGTTAAAATTGTAGTCAAAATATTCCAAGAATCGAATCATATAGCGGTCAGAGAGTAGCGTTAAACCCCTAGTAATGAAGACTGTAAAACACTTCCCATCCTTATGGTTCTGACAGCCTCACAGGGGAACAGCAGAAGACGAGGTCACAAGTTTGAAGTAAACACAAGTTAATTAATACAAATATAAAGGCTTTGTCACAAGCTGACTCCAAAAACAGATCCATCAAATATTAACATCTCGCTGTAGAATAAAATTCTTTGTCATGTAGTCAGTGTGCTACATTTCTGTTCAATCGAGGCCTGACACAGGCAGAAATAGCTTCATGTCTCGTCATTACAGACAATGTTCACATTAGTGAGCTTGAATGGAAGTGTACAGAGATGTAATAGGCTTACTTTAGTGCATCCTTCTGTACAATGTGCAATGCTTCAGAGGCGAAACGCCAAACGGGTTTTGGTGAGATCTGCAGAAAATGATGTCGTTAGCATGAGAAAACGGAATTTCGAGATCCTGAGAAAATGTTGCCGTCACGGGAAAGCGACGTTTCGTTCGTTATTTAGTGAAAATGAAAACAAATAACTCGTTATCACGAGAAAACAGGCGAAATAAAACGTGTGAATTTGTGGCATCGTCGGGCCACCGTGTTCGTTTTACACAGAATTCCTGTCAATGGATCCGTATTGCTTTTGGGGAAAGCGAGTTCTGTTATCTGGAGATCTCGAGAAAGAGTTGTTATCATGTGAAAACCATGTTGCGTTATGTTGTGATAATGACAAAAATACCTCAAGATCATGAGAAAACAAGCTGAATAAAATATGTAAATCCACGGCCTTTCAGGGCTGCAAACTTTTATAAACTAAAAATACTGCAAGTGTGACTTTGCCCCATTTGCTTCATCTCCCCTGATGATTTCCAGCTGCTCGCTGAGCTACTACGGTGTAGTTTTATTGTTATTCGGTTAAAACACCACTGATGAGTTCTGATCCCGGAGAAAGATTTTTGTTCGTCTTTATATTCATCCTCATATCTGCCCTTGATGTTGATTCCTCCTCCTGCATATGCACTCACCTCTCTAGATACCAAGCTCTCTGTGAAAGCAAGTTAAAATCATGCTTCCGATGTACATAAGAAAGCAATAAACCACTTGAGGGTGCGCTCTATTCTGAAAATAATCAACCTCGGAGATGAATTCCACCATAAAGTCTTTTATTCATTTTATACTACTGCAATTTGTCGACAATTACAGTTTATAGTTTATTAAAGAATGAAACATCATGTTTTTGATGTTTACAGTTATACTTGAGGTTGTATTACTTGTAGTCGTTCCACCACCAGCGTCTCTTTCTCTCAGCGTCAGAAGGCAGTGGTGGGAGACTCACCTTTACCTTCAGCTCCATCAGTGTGTAAATGTCCATCCAGTCTTTATCAGCTCCACAGTGGTACGTCCCAGTGTCCTGTACAGTGAGCTCTCTGATCATCACCCTGAACTCTGCTGATTTGGTGTCA
>JAQQZR010000036.1:1453870-1482427 GCA_030068235.1 Notoglanidium macrostoma | reverse complement strand
GCAGTGATGAGAGAGAAGGTGAGAGACAGAGATTCTGTCATCAATCAAAATTTCTATTTGCTTTAACTTTCTTTTCATCCAATTACAAATTTTTTCACAAAAATATGTTATATAAAAAGTTAGTTATGTTTAAAGCCATTATGCTGAGCGAGTTTTATCTTTAATTCCAGGTCTAAATGTGACGCTTCTGCATTTTCTCACCTTTAGACAGACCAGGAGTGAAGTGTAGACTACAATCAGAGTCTGGAAGGGCACTTCTCCATATAGCAGCTGAAACAGGACTATTCCCAGGGTCCAGATGGTAGTAGGACTGTTTCTGACGGTACCACTCAGGAGGATGGTATTCTGGAGTGCCTGAATGTACAAGAATGCTAAAATCAGAACACATGCAGTTCACATGGGTTTGGAGTAAATACATCTAATCTATGGATAGCAGAGACCTATATATATATATATATATATATATTATATATTTTCTCAAGTTAGAAAACATTTTGTGTGATTTCTTTATAAACAAGTGAGGACCAAACAGTATTGCTTGAAAGTTTGACCAGATATATTTTTTGTTAGATTTTATTCAGAAAGAAAGTGTGCAACTATTGCAGACTTTAGAGGGAAGCAAATATTTTGCAGTGATTTCATTACTATCAAAAGTCTTCTCCCATTAACTCAAATATATTGTTGAGAAAGGGACATATATCGTTCTGAAAATGTACACTTTATAATCACTATACCATGAAAATATACATATGCTACTTTGAATTTGTCCATGACAGGCTGTCCATGACTATTCTGTTTGTTGATCTGCTTGCAGTTCATTTATGAAAAGCGCTTGAGCTTGACAAACAACCAACAAAGTCTATTTAATAAAATGAATATGAATTTAAATGCAAAATCTTAGCTTTTTTTTATTATTATGACGTTTCAGAGGCACTTTATAGTGATTTTGAGCCATGGATATGCTTTCACTAACGAGGAACAGCATAGTCTAGATGCTGCATTAGCCGTTAGCTAGCAACAATACCTCAAAGCGTCCACCATATTGGAAAAGGCCAGATGCAACAGTAAGCCGGTGTTTCACACTGTGAGTGTAAAAAAAAACAGGTGTAGACGGGAAATAAAGATCAATTATTAATAACAGTGTATACAACAAACACTGCAGCATATTTTGGGGCTGATATACTTTTATTTGATCTTATTTTTCGTTGTATTTGATTTTACTCGACACCATGCGACATCTCCCCAGCAGATGGCAGTATATCCACTTTCTCAGCCCACCTGTTTCTCATAGAGAAAACAGGCCAGTGTCTGAAATTTCTGCTAAAACATATTATTGCCCTTCATATGAGTTAAAATCTTATAATGTTCATCATCACCATATTAAGGAATGAACGTAATGTGTCAGGGTTGATGCAGTAATCTGATCTGTGCTTCGAATAAATGACTGCAGACTCCTGATCCTGCAGATGTGCATTAAAATCATGTCAAATTGCATAATAAAATCAGAAAATTAATAATAATCACAGTAAAACAAGAAAGCTGCTTGGATTAGCATCATTTCAGAATATAAAAATGAGCAAATAAAACCAGAAAGTCTGTTACACCACAGCGCTGCTGAATTCTGGATTGTGATTGGTCAGAAGGCGTTGATTAATTCTCTATAACAGCAGCTCTGACAGTAGTGTACTGCGAATCACAAGGTTATATTATTACACTCGTTCTAACCTGTTATTGTTTCTACAGTAACAGGGATTTGTATGGTGGCCTCTCCGCATAAATGGATTTAAAAAGTTGTGCAGTTGTGAATATGGTGAGATTTCTTAAACTTAGGAGACGTTTATTTAACATTTATGGAAGGAGTCTGCAGTGTCAGAGGTGAAGCTGTAACTTTTAGTTTTCTGACACTTTCAAGACACTCTTCTTTGTGGTTCATAAAACATGAAAATCTGTTTTATGTCTTATTAACTCCAAGAGAGAGAAGAAAGAGGCTGGTGATGGAACATCTGTTTATAGCTGCTATAATGTAAGTGTGAACAGGAAGGAACTTGTTTTATGGACGTTCCACAGCATTAAATGACATTGACTATAAATGGATACGAAGTATGATGTGTTGAATAAAAAATTAATCGTTGGTAAATCACTGTACTATAAGAGGAACAAAACACTTTGGGACATGCTGTTATAGGAAAATAACTTCAGGGTGGTAACAGTATCTCACTCCAGTGTGGCTATTTCCCTTAATCATTTTAAACATATTTGTAATTACACCCAAGAGCTTCTCAGAAAAAAGGGGGAAAAAAGTGTGTTCAATCAATTTTTAAGTTTATTTCGTAAAACTGACACACGTGTACTTGAATTAAGCTTTTTTTTTACATTCAAGAAAGACGCCTAGCTCTAACTAGTCTAATAAATATTGGTTAAAAATAATTGGTTATCGCTCTCTTAAGGAGTAATGACAGCTCAGCTGAGGTACAAATGCATCGAAATTGTTGTATTTCATATTCCTTTCTTTTAATGTCAACTGAAGGTGTGTGTTAAATATTTTCAGAATCATTCCAAATTTTTTTTATTTCTGACTGTACACATAACAAGGCAAATGTCTTTCATGGGCATATCATGTGCTAGGATTAAAGGAGAATATTTTTCCTTAACAATCTCACAGATTATGTTACACTCAAAACCTCACTTTATAAGTTCATTTATAAATGCACATTATATTAATTACATTTTGGGGTTATGCTGCATCAATTGAATGTAAGATTGTAATTCCATCCAATAAAGTTGATATTTTGTTTTTTGTTTTGCACCATTATTGATTTCTAGATTCTCTAGCACACTCGTTGTGTTGTAAACGAATGAGTCGGTTCTTTGAGTCGGCTCTTTCGAGTGAATGTACAGAGCCTTTCTCTTTTTTCTTTTTCTTTCTCTACTTTTATGCAAGCAATGTTTTTATTCCTTTGGTGCAATTTAATCCAAATTATTCCGTGGGAAACTCTTTCCAGCATCTGAGCTGTTCGTTAACATCAAAGGTAAGACATGTATTTGACTTTTTTGGCATTTAAAAAGATTTTATTAATTATTTTGTTAATTGTGAAGAAAGTGAAATTATATGAAACGATTCCAACATTATTTTGTCAAAGAATAAGATAAGTACTAGTAAAAATATCGCAAAATTTGTTCGGATTAGCAAAAAATACAGTATATATCAATGAGCGTTTGGGGACTCGAAAGAGTCGACTCTTACAAATGAGTTGTATTGACTACACATTTGTGTTGCCAGTCCAGAACCCGCCCCCATACAGCGCGTTTCTCTCCTGAGTGAGGTGTCTGAATCAGTCGCCTGTCTAAAAAACTGTAACGATGAAATCAAGCATCTAAGACCTATCCACGAAGGGTGTTAGAAAACGATACATATTTACAATGCTGATATTTTTAAATAGCTTATATGTGACCGCCACAAAATAAGAAACTATATTAGGGGGGAATATTAATATTCAGGCGCTGTTCTCTTTCCAGCGAGAATCCCGCGAGCGGCCCCTTTGGAGACGCAAAAATGTCTGGAAAGAGTTTTCGGGTGAGCGACGGAGACTGGATTTGTCCGGATAAAAAGTAAGTAAAACACATATTTAGGGATTTGTTGTGGGGTTGTAATTTAATGCGTCATTTTTTCCACTTTGAACAAAGCGATTAGGTTAGGAGGTTTGCTAATATTTGGAAATATTTGCAAAGCTAACTAGCTGGGTGGCGTGTGCAACTTGGCCTGCATTGTTATACATGAATTTACACCGAATAGTTATTTAAATAACAAACTACTTATTGATAAACCTTTTAAATCGAATAGCTGTAAATTCCTGCGCGGTTTTAATATCCTACTTGGAGCACTGTTAGTTTATTTCTATTGTGACATGCTGGCTAATGTTTGCTAGCTGACGTTACCGCTTCTGATGTTCAACTAAGTAAATCTACTTTTAAAATAATTTTATACAAATGTTTAGTCAGATTTATTACTTATACGATGCGCATGAATTTGCGCAGATGAGTATTTCTCCAGGAAACGTGACATTTATTAAAAGCACGGCCTTCTTTTGTGTCTTGGCTGGTTGCATGCAAAACGATTCTCTTTAGCGAATCGATTCGTTTAGTTCGGTTCCCAAATGATTCCATTATATGACACTGATTCGTTTCTGGGTTTTAGATGAAAACAGTTCAGTAAAAATACAATGCGTGTTCTGAGAAGGCTAAAACTATAAAATATAAACTGTGTAAAGGTAGTTCATTACATGTGTACTGTTTCAATTTTATATTTAACTTTTTTTTTTTTATTGAGGTCTTTTTTTTTTTTTTTTTGGTCGTTAATCTGATTTTATTTTATTTTTTCCAAATTACTGGTACCTTCAAACATAATAGACTCTTATTTATAATATTTGTATGCAATATCAAGATACAAAGCACGTGTATATGTGCAAGGCTTTTTATTTTTGCTAAAGTTCTTTTTGGTTTAAGTTATTGACTTCCTGGCCCCAGATACAGAGATACTTTATGGTCATGTGACATGGTCATGTGACCTACTAACGCTCAAGAGCGCCTTGTGAGGCCACGCCCCCTGCATCAACCAAAAATCAGTTTGTGTTAAAATGTAGTGCATGACGAAGTACAGATGCTCATGACACTGGAAATACATCATAGACACGCCCATTTGTCATCTCATAATGCACAGGAAACAAATAAAAACCTCACGTCCTTAAGTACGTAAATCCAAAAAGGTTCTTAAAAACAGTCCCACTTTCTTGTCTCTTGCAATTAATTTGTTGCATTGAACCTTTTAAAGCAGCTCGTTTAGTGTGATTAGTGTATAATTATGGAATAGAACAGCGTGTGTGAGATTACAAGGTTTGGATGAGTTTTTAAGAAGAAGTGCGTCAGTGCACATATCTTCGTTGCTTCTCATCACTGGTGTTTTTGCTAGCGCACGTTCTTGATAATCACTTCCTTGTTTTTGTCTCCCAAGATGTGGCAATGTGAACTTCGCCAGAAGAACGAGCTGTAACAGATGTGGCAGGGGTAAGTGCTGATACGCACGCTGTGGCGTGGAGAAAACACACAGCGTATAAACGGAGCGCTGTTAATCACACACTGCCGCGCTGTTTACCTTTTACAAGAATAAATAAACGAGCGTTGTTTTTTCGAACAGAGAAAACAACAGATGCAAAGCTGATGAAGGCAGGAGGAACAGAGATCGGGAAGACTCTTGCTGAGAAGAGCAGGGGACTCTTCAGCGCCAACGACTGGCAGTGCAAAACGTGAGCTTTCTCTCACACACACACACACCCTTCCTCACTTGCCCCCTTCCTCCCTTGCACTCTTGCCCGCTTGCGTTCTTACATTCTTGCACTCTGAAACTCTTACGCCCCTAGGGTTACTTGCCGGTGTGTTTGTGCCGTGTTCCTGCATGGTTATAGGTATTGGTAATGTTTATTAGCTTTTCCAGTACAGAAGTCTCCTGAAATCCAGCCTGATTTTATAGCACACTGTATTGTTTGCACTGTGTGTAAGATTAATAATAACGTTTTACTGATGCAGATGCGGAAATGTGAACTGGGCCAGGAGGTCAGAGTGCAACATGTGCAACACCCCCAAATACGCTAAACTCGAGGAAAGAACAGGTAACCTCACCGACTGTAGCCAAAACCATCTCACGTCATTACTATTAAACACGAGCGACTAGGTCTGCGTGCATCGCTCTTATTGATTATATATTTGTTTTTACCAGGATATGGTGGGGGTTTCAACGAGAGAGAGAATCTGGTTTACAACGAGAGAGAAGAGTCTGACGGAGAATATGACGAGGTGGAGACGTTTTACTGCTGCTAAACTTTATTTCTGTAGCGTCGAACATAAGTTAACTTGAAGATTAAAATGTGAGGAACGAAGAAAAAATAAACCAACAGGGTAATAATGTAATAGAAATGCCAACAAGTGAGTCTTACAATTAGTCATTCGGATAAAATAAAATAATCAGCTGAAGCAGGGAGTTAAAGCCGTGTTGGGCAGTTATAGGATAACGGCCGATTTACGTTTATACATTTACATATGTTTATTAGGGGGGTCGTTTTATCTAAAAAAACAGCATGTTCCTGTTGTGTGTGTGTGTGTTAGCGCTGCATTCAGGTAAAGGTTTTAACTCGTAATTTCCGACCTAGGAAACACGAAGAACCCACCAATTCAGTAAAGAACAGGATATGAACAATTATTTAGAAAAGCGTAATTAAAACATCCCTCTAGTTCCCTGATGATTAATAGCTTTTATTTCTAAAAGGGAATTTAATGTCCCAGATGAGCAATAGACTGGTGTTTAATCCGGCGGGGTAAAATAAGCTTTTTATATCTCACACACGTTAAAGCCTTAACATGTCCAGATAATCTGAGCTTCGCGTACCGTCACCGTCACTACACGCCGTAACGGTCTGCTTGTTTGAGCCGTGATGAAACAAATTTCAAAACAAATGGAGTTCTCTGAATCCAGTTCGGGTTTAATCGTGGCGTCGTGTTGCTGTGTTTCCTGTCAGTTTGGCCGCATCAAAAAGAAGTTTCGAGGGAAGAACAAGAAGGACAACGATAAAAAGGGAGAACCTGAAAAGAAAGACAAGGTCGAAGATGAGGAAGAGGATGAGGAAGATGAGGATGAAGATGGTGATCTGTCGAAGTATAAGCTTGATGTAAGAGTTTGATTTTATTGTCATGGTGATGTTAATGCTAAAATAAATATTACGCCTCAGTGACGTGTACGTGATCCTCACTAGGATGACGAGGACGAGGATGAGGACGACGACGATGCCGATTTGTCCAAGTATGATCTGGATGTGAGCGACGAGTTGAAGCCTTTAGAGAAGAAAGGCAGCGGCTCGGGTTCCTCCCGCTCGTCCTCTCGCTCGTCCAGCTCCAGCTCCCGCTCTCGGTCCAGGTCCAGGTAAAAGGGTACAGGTCAAGGGTAACGCCAGACAAAATGTCAGTATCGGCTTAACATCTTTATTCAAACTGTTCGCTGATTTACTTTTGAAACTCTTTTATTGATTTATTGTGTGTTTGATTGTCGTCGAGGCACAAGGCACTTTCTCACGTGTGTGTGCGCTCGTCACGTGTCGGTGCTGTTTAACTAACCCGGGAGTGTTCGGAGTTTCTGAAGAGGTTGCCGTAGAAACCTCCGTGGTGATCGCGCATCATTTTTCCTTAGTCTATTTTTTCCAACCATCACGTTTGATGATTTGATTGTAAAACTGAATCAAGGTGTAAAAATTTTACTTTTTTTTTTTTTTTTCTTTTTAAACATTTTTCCTTTTAGTCTTTTTTTTTTTTTTCCCCCTCTATTAAAATTTTAGGAAGTGAGGTTGTTTTTTTTTTTTTTTTTTTTTTTTTTTTTTTTTTTTTTTTTTTTTATAAATTCATAAATTTTTTTGGTCCAGACCGTGCTATGGGGTCACTGCCACCCAAACACCAAGAGTCGTAACATGTTTTTAACATATAATATTTAAACTTATTCTTATACGTGCGTAACACGGCGCCATAATTTAATCATTTCTTTGCAGAGTTACGCTGTAAAGCATCAAATCCAAACGACTTAGTTAGTTTGATGCTCAAAATGGCAAAATGAACCGCGGTCGACGTTCTCAAAAACTTAAACCTGTTTCCGTGTTCATGTTCTCCCACATGGGGTTCCCAAGGCTAAGCTACGCAGGAGCAGGTAGCACGTTCCTCATGAATATTCATGAGCTTTCCACTTCCACTCACTAAAAAGGAGATCACGGGGCTGTACACGGGTGATGCATAGCCTGCTAATTAAGAGCAGAGCGCATGCGTGACTCGGTAGTAAGAGAGTTAATTAGGGTTTAATCAGCTAGTGTTTATATATAGCTGATTATATCGCGGGGTGGGCGGGTGCTGGGCAGGCCACGCCCTCAGGGGCAAATTACAAGTAGGCTGGTGCTTGGTAGTGTGAGCGAAGGGTAAAGTGTGTTACTGCGCTTAAAAGTTAGGGTTGTTTCAGTGTTCTAACTGGATTTACTGTCTCTGTGTTATAAATGTAATTAGTATTGAAGCATAACTTAATTGATCACAATATGGATGTCTGACCCAGCTTTATGTTGTCAGGCGCTTTGTTCGGAGGAAATTGGAAATGTGTTGCTCTGTGTTGCAGATCCCGGTCCAGGAGCTCGTCCGGGTCCAGATCGCGCTCTCGCTCGAGGTCTCGCTCAAGGTGAATGAGGTGCCATGCGCTCTCCATGGGAGAGAGTGTATGCGAACTCGCAGTGGTTACACGAACCACTACGGACTCGGCAGAAGCAGCACTTTTCCTTTTTTTTTTTAATAATCAAATTCTGTTAATAATTTTGCAACAACAATGATTATCAGCCTTTTTTTTTTTTTTTTTTTTTTTTCTTTTTTTTTTTAGTTACGATTTAAATTCCACTTTAAACAGACCTTTTTGTTGCTTAGTGTTATTAAAACGGCAGTATAGAGGAGGAGACGAGTATAGAGGAGGAGAAGGCAGCTTGTGCGTTGTGTAATGTTATTGTTCCTTTGGTGTAGTTGTTTTGAAGCTTTATCGGGTTTGTGTCACTGATGAAAAACCGCCTGCTATATCCTCTTTATAAGATCCAGCTCCCGCTCTGGGAAAGGCTCCGCCTCCTCGAGAAAGAGGTCTCGCTCGTCCTCGCCGTCTCCTGAGAGAGGCCAGAAGAGAAGTCGCTCCAGATCCTCGTCTGGCGGACGCAAAAAAAGACGCTCTCGCTCCCAGTCGTCCGAAAGGTTTGGGTTTATGTGGTGTAACAAAATGGCCTCTTGGCTTCCTTTTACATTTTACTATATCGTTGATGGCTGATTTCTGCTTTCCTGTGGAGCTCTTGCAAACCTGCCAACCTTCAGACGAGCTCGCTAGAACGACTTCTCGACAGCAAAGCCATTATCTTCCTCTTTTTATCCCTTCTATAGGAACGCTTATGATTGACAGTTGAGTAGGAGTTTTGAACTCTGATCGTAACAGTTACCCCAGGAAGCCCCGCCCCCTTCAGCCGTCACTTTCTGTCAAAACGGAGAACATTTTGAGTTCATTAACATAGAATGAAATGTATCAGGTATATAGTGAACACCTTGATGTTTTGGGGCAAAATCCTTCAGTTAAATGTTAAAGAAAATCCCAGCTGCATTTTGAACTGTCTTGATATTCACTAACAACCTTGTAAGCCCCGCCCCTTCCTCCACCTCACATTAGCCGTCACATTGTGTCTCGCTTTTTGCATAAAAACATGATATTTTTGATGAATTTCTACTGAGCCGTTACAGTTACACGTGTCGAGAAGGGCGTTTTCTGGCATGAAATGTTAAAAGGACGGTTTCGGAAAATGTCCTGCTCCCTGATGCTGACTGGGGGAAAAACGCATTACCGCAAAGTGTCGAGTCGAGTATAACGTGTCTGAGCAATAATTTTAAAGGTAGCGGTCATTACAACGGGGTCCGTTTCCTGTTTCGATGGTGAAAAACGTCGGACGCTAGATGCCATTTTTTTCAGTCTCCACATTAGACAAGCGATTGACGAAACGATAATCGGCAATGTTGGAGTTTTTTTCCCGCCCCCTGTTACTACATTACTACGCATCGATCCTCCTCTTGGTTGGCAGGTCTGCTGTTGGTATGCAGTATGCACTTTTAAATTTTTTAATCCTAATACGATGCATCATTAAGTCACCTGTGCTTTTTCTCTCTGTGTCTGTCTCTCTCTCTCCGTCTCTCTCTTTCTCTCTCTAGGGGGCGTGGCTCATCCGGATCGTCTCGTTCTGGCTCCGGCTCACTAAAGAAATGATTAACAAAAGTCTTAAACACAAAATAGTGGGAAGAGGGAATCTTTCTATGACTGCATGTTGTCTATGGGGAGAAAAAAATCACGAACTTTGCTGTTTCAGTGAGAATGATGCAGTACTCAAATGTTCAGTCCTTTTTTTTGTTTTGTTTTGTTTTATTATTTTGATGTGATTTTGGTAACCAAAATCTGCCTTTCTGACCGTGTGAACTATCCCATTATGGTAGTTCTACAGAAAACCCTATGAACTCCTGGTAGAATTTATTAGCCGACGCTGGTTTTCCAAATTCAGATTTGAGAGCTGTAGGTAATTAAATTAGGAGGTGGTTCATCCATCATTGTTTTCATCTTGTTTGTAAAGTGAAGGTAAGTATGCTTTTCTTTTCGTTGGGGGGGAGGAAGGAAAAAACAAAGTCCTAGCCAAATTGATTAACCTGGAGGAGAAATTGTTTTGGATCTAATCTCTGAAAGCTTTATTTTTTTAAAGTCCTGATTGGTATCCGATAGCAAAAAGTTATGATTTGTTCACACACCAGCTCTACAAAGCCAGAACGTTGATGACATTTGTACAAACGTAAACAGTAATTTTGGACACATCATGTCTAGTGACATTTACAGATAGTAGTTTTCGATTCGTTAGAACTACATGGCAATGTGATCAGCGTGAATAAAAGCCTGTTAAACGTATCCCCGTGTGCTGATTTTCTTTTACATCAGTCCTTTGGTCGCCTAATGCGAAGATCAGAATGCATGATATTTTTGTGTTGCACGATGGTCATGATGTCAGATTAGGCGATCACGGTGCCATAAGTTCTTGCCGTGTCTTGGTCAGGAGTCTGGAAACGCTACGCCTTGACCAGTCATCGTTCCAGTCCTTGCATGTGGTCATGGAGGAGGGTCACGAAACGGTCAGTCATGGCTACAGATGGAACGTCAAGGAGCACGTCGAACTAGGCACGAAAGTACAATGAATTCTGACATGCAATGGGTGTTGGATTTCCCGACGTTCATATTATTCTCTAAAGAGAATACGTAACGCAAGGGGACACACTCGCCGCAAAGCGCAGGCTATACCGAGCAGCCCTGCTGAATTCATTAGCAACCAAGTGCAGTACTCTGGGCAGCTTCACCGTGCCGGTGTTCGGCACTAAAATTCCCCTTCATTCAAAAAAAATAAAACTCATTCATGGGATGACACTGACATGCAGGTTACCTACATGGTTTTCTCTTTAAATGACACGCGCCTCGAAGCAGGGCTTCACTTGGCACGCGCCCTTATACTAGATATACTATATACTATAACTCAACAATGTCTCATAAATACTAAGTGCATCCCTTCTCGTGTACCGAAAGGAGCGCTGTTGAAAACAAAAGCGTTACTATCGTGTTTGATGAAAACGTTACTGTCACATTTGTAACGTTTCAGAGGAAGTTGTTAATCTTAACTTAAGGTTTGACTGTATAAAAGATCGTAATAAATGAGTGATGAGGGTTTTCTTTGTCGCTTTTTTGAGTACCGAACTGACCCGGAAGTAGATCGCCAAGAACGAAAGCATACAATGCTTCTCGAAATCCCGAGAAACTCCCAAAAAAAATTTTTCCCTATCAAAGAATTTTTTTTTCCCTCCCAAATCCCCCCCCCTTGTGACTTCGGGGGCTCCGTAGAAATGCAATATAACATAATTATAAATATGTTCTCATTAGTGTAGAATAACCTGTAACTATGAAGCGCTGTGTTATTGTAAGCTTACAATGAGCCCTTTATTTCCATATCGGGAGCGGGTCCACCTCTGCGGGGCCGCCATGTTTCATGTTTTCTCAAGTGGCGGCGTCAATCCGGAAGGAAGAAGGAAGGAAGACCAGGAAGAGGAATCAGTGCTTGTTGGTGCTGGATATGTTTGAGAACGCAAATTTTGAGAAATGGAGAATCATACATATTAGCACGGAACATGCAAGGGAGTGGGAAAGTACTTGGAAGCGCATCTATGGGCGCCCGACGGCCACCGTACGCTCTAATGCACACTTGGACAGGAAGTGGTGTTCAGCGGGCTGAATTCTACATAGTGGACCTTTAATTTTCTTGTTTCTGTAATACTCACTCACTCACTAAACTGTCATTATTGAGAGTAATTGAAAAGTGTGTAATTGTTGCAATGGGGATGTTTTCTGTAAGAAGACATTCATTCTTTTTTTTTTTTAACATTTGTTTAAGGAGTCTGCCGTGTAAGAGGTAAAAGCTGTAGCTTTCAATTTTCCAGACAGTAACCGCTCCTTTCAAAATGATCAGTTATGACGTGAGGTCTTTTGAACACCACTACGATGTTGTGATTACAAATCAGGAACTTGTATTTTTCTACAGATCTCAAATTTTCCTTGTTGGGGGCATGTCAATAGCAAAAAGTCAAAATGTAGATGGCAGTTTTGCACGTTCGGTTCTTTCCATAAGACTAAAGGAACTTCATGTTGCTGGTGACAAAATAAATAAAAAAATTTTGTTTAAATCAAAACCACTTGTGCGCAAGCTACGTCCTCTAAAGTCATAAGCATAAACCTCCACAGAGCGTTTGTAGTCAGGACGATTATAATTGATGAACGATTATAAAAGACAGACTGGAGAGGGAAAGACTGTTTATAGCTGCTATATTGTAAGCGAGATGGGGATTTAACTCGCTTTTTATGCATTTAGTTACATTAAACATTGTGGAACATCCATGTAGCATGACGTGTAGTTCTTGAATAAATAAAATATGTAATCATTGGCAAAATAAAACATTTGGGGATCTGCCATTATAGGAAAATAAACGTTTGCAGGGAAACAGAAATACCCATCATTGATTATTTTCCTATAAGAGCATGACCCTTACTTAGATCTGTTGTTAGTAAACATCTATCTTATTCTGTCATGTTTTACACATTTAGTGTCTGGTTTATTTTAACTAATATTTTGAGCTCCAACCGTGGCCATTAAATAATTGTTAGAGTTTTCCAGGTAAAAGATATGCGCTAAAGTCACCGTCCCAGAGACATGGAAAAGTTCAGTGCGGTGCCTTGATTCCTGAGAGCGAAGAGAAAGTTCTGCAGCACCATCTCTGCTTGGTCTCCAGGTGGCACTTGTCACATTTTAAATACGCTTCAGACAAGTTATTCATATCGTAATTGTTCTTACTGTGATTGAAATGTCAATTTATTGCTTTTTTGTGGAAAGGAAAGCCATTGTGATGAAATGGTTCAGGTCGGATCGATTCACTCTGAGAAAAGGGCTACAGACTTTCCCGTGTAACTGAGGTGGGACCATCAAGGAGATGGCGGTGGTGTAGTTTTAATTGAATTTTGAATGAAATGTACATTGAAGAATGATTTAAGGTACATAATTCAGGTTCCTGTTGTTCTCTCAGGTTCACCATACACAGTGTCCTAGGTGAAGGATTCACACTAAAGACACAAAACATGAAGGAAGGAAATGGGATTGTACAATTCAGATACACAGGAGCATAAAGCCATGTTTAGGGCTTAATAAAATCATATACTGTAAAGCTTACTGTATTATTATTTTTTTTTTTCAAATTTTGTTACCAATTAAGTACTCTAAACACAAAGTATTGCTCTGCGCAACATTTATGGTCCTTTTACAGCAGTAGATACATTTACAAATCACGGTAACATCACAATAAAATGTTTGCTGTAAAATTCCAGAGGGATAATACATAACTGTTGCAAAGTTATAGTAAAATTACACCAAGGTAATACATAACTGTTGCAAAGTTATAGTAAAATTACACCAAGGTAATACATAACTGTTGCAAAGTTATAGTAACATTACAGCAAACAGGGTATTTTTGTAACGTTAGAGTAAGATAATAGGTAACAGTTGTAAAATTTCAGTACAATTACAACTAAATAATATTTAATTACTGTAAAGCCACAGCAAATAGGGTAATTTTGTAAAATTACAATAAATGTCTTCCAGTCTAATATTTGACATTTACAACTAAAATTTACCGTCTGCTAACAGTTTAAATTTTATAGTAAAAATGTACCTTTGTTTTCTGACTATAACATGAACATCATATGCAGAATTTACACGTGCTTTTTAACACGTACTGTTTCGAGCGTTTTTCCACATGAAGTGCACGTGTGTTTGTTTTCCATATGCGACTGTTGTTCATGTATTTTCACGTGGTCTTGCTCACGCATGCATTTGTTTTGCAGGGAATTGGGTTTCATATATCGCATGTGATTTTCTCACGTGAATATTTTTTTCCACATGCGCAATTTCTTGGTATAACATGTTTAAAGGCACCTCCGCGTGTGTGTCAGTTGCCCGTGTGTAAAAACCTGTTAACGCACATGAAATGTGTGATTTTTCTACTGGGCCGTGGGCGCGTTTCTGTTTCCGCGCATGTGCAAAACAACGATTTGCGCGCGCGCGTCTGTACGTGCGAGTGTGTGTGTGTGTGTGTGTGTGAGAGAGAGAGAGAGAGAGAGACAGAGACAGAGAGAGAGAGTGGAGGGGATGCTACTTAAGCTCTGTTGAGTGCTTGTGCACGTTGGACCGTTATGAACGTTCGTAGCAGGAGTCCCGCCCCTGCGCTCGGACGCGTAACGCGTGCGCGCGCTCTCTCCCCGCACTCCGTCCCGGTGCTCCTGTGTCTCTCCCCACGACCATGGTCACACAGACAGGATGACGTCCAAATGTGAATCCGATCTACCGTCGAACCGCTCAGGAGACGCAATGTTGGAGTCGAACGCGTCCGAACCCGCGCGCGATCCCAGCGCGAGCGACAGCAGCAGGAGCGCGACGTGCGGCTCGGTGTCCGTCGCCTTCCCCATCACCATGATGGTGACCGGGATGGTGGGCAACTTCCTGGCCATCATGCTGGTCTGCAGTGCGTACAGGCGGAAAGAGAACAAACGGAAGCAGTCGTTTTTGCTGTGCATCGGCTCCCTGGCGCTGACGGATCTGTTCGGACAACTTCTCACGAGCCCCATAGTCATTGCCGTGTACAGCGCGGAGCTGCAATGGGAGCGCGTGGACGTGTCCGGGACCCTGTGCCCGTTCTTCGGCGTGTGCATGACCACTTTCGGCTTGTGCTCGCTGTTCTTTGCGAGCGCCATGGCTGTGGAGAGGGCTCTGGCCATCACCGCACCGCACTGGTACTCCAACAGCATGAAGGCCACCGTCACCAAGCACGTGCTCGTCTCCATCTGGTGCCTGGTGCTCTGCTTCGCCCTGCTGCCCGTCATTGGAGTCGGGAAGTACACGCTGCAGTGGCCGGGAACGTGGTGCTTCATCAGCACCGGCGACACAAACGTCAGTGGGAACACGTTTTTCGCCGTGACCTTCGCCGCGCTCGGGATCTCCTCGCTGCTCGTCACCTTCTCCTGTAACGTGGTGACGATCCGCGCGTTGGTGGCGCGCTGCAGGGTCCAACCCAGCGCGTCGCAGTGGTCCAAGCAGTGGGAGAGGCTGACCACGGAGACGGTCATCCAGCTCATGGGGATCATGTGCGTGCTGCTCGTCTGCTGGTCTCCTTTACTGGTGTGTATTACATGGGTTTGATTTTTACGCACATAAGCGGACTTGGAGAGCAGCCGAGCGCGCGCTTGGCCAAAGTGGTGACATCAGTGTGTCCTTTCAGCTAATTAAATGACAAGGTACAGGCTGATAGGAAACGTGATCAATAACAAGGAGAGACAGAGAGAGAGATGCTTTGGGTGTTCTGAGTATGGTAAATACTAGTCACGTGTGCATTCATGTAAAAAATAGATCAATAAAAATAGAAGAAGAAAGGGAAATAGTGATATTTTTAATTATTATTTGCCATCTTTTATTGCCAGAAATAATAATAATAATAATAATAATAATAATATAGCCATTAGCATTACTACTATTTTATGCAATAGCAAGCTTTTATTTAAATCTTCTTTTATTATTATTATTATTATTATTATTACTAAGCATTCTTAAGTAATCTTACATCTTTCATTTTCAGATATAAATTTCTAAACAATTATCCTGAAGATACATTAATGACTTTCCTACGTCGTAAATCTACGTAATAGGCAAGTAGGCCAAGTTCAACAAATGCTTTTTTTTTTTTTTTTTTAAATCAGCATTTAATTCTTCCAAGGTTTAAATTTTCCCTATCCTTCTTTCTCTCTGAATGCTGTTTTCTGCAGTTTATAGTTGATATTTTGGCCACTCTGTAATGTTGGACCATTCTTGAAAACCAAAATTCCTGACAGTTTAAAAGTCCGCTTTAAATATTCTTCAATCTAACATTGAGGAAACATAACCAACTCCAGATGCTGGAGGGAAAAAAGTTCCCTCCGAGCCAGAACTCCGGAGCTGCGCTTTGGTAATGAGCGCTTGTGTGTAATAAACTCTAATAACCTTTCAGACGTCCAGTTTCTGTTCATTGTTCCGTTTTTTGGCGGAGAATCTCAGCCAGCCAGGAGAACGCTGGTTCTTACACTCCTGCCACCAGCTATTTGACATTTTCAGGCATCTGGTAGCCATCATGGTGGTTTAGCAGCACAGTCTGGTCATTTTTACACTGCAAGTGTAGAAATATCAACTACAAGGAGTGATACTGTATTACATAAGTGTTCTTTCTCTTTACAACACACCCTGCGTGGATTATTTAACGTACATCGCTCAGGGCTGTGTGCCCTTTTCTTGAAGAGAGATGGATGAGATGTCAGCCTCTCCCTCTGTCTCAGTCACTTTCCTCATGGTCATGTGACCGGATTGAATGTTTGCTGGCTTCTCTTGCGTGTCAGAATAATGCTGTTGAGTTCTTGGTTCTGACTGGTCAGGAGGTTTTGATTAATTGTCAGCAGCTCTGTGAGTAGTGCAGGTTTATATTCTAATACATCGCGGTTTCTGTAGTAACTGCTGATTCACAGAGACTCGTACGTTTGACGCTCCGTATTGAAAATGTGTAATCGTTGATATTCTGAAATTTTCTGTAAGGATACATTGTAGAGTTAAAGAGAGGCTGGAGAGGGAACGACTGTTTATAGCTGCTATAACATAAATGAGAACAGCAACAAACTTGTTTTATGGGAATTCAAATGAAAACTAAAAACTGGCAAATTGCTGTGGTGTAAGACAAATAAAAGACTTCAGGATGTGCTGTTGTAGGAAAATAATCTTTGTATGGAAACTGCATGCTGTCTTGACTTCATCACACGACTCTATTGCTGCTTGTTTTCCTATAACAGCATGACACAGAGTGTGCTGTGGGATGTAGTTTGTTACAACAAGCTGACATGAGATGAAACACAGACCTACAGCAGCGGCAAAATAATTGCACGATGTAATGTGAGCTTTTTTAAACAGGAGCGACTGTTGTAATGTTTGCACCAGTTCTCTTCACATTCCAGTAGCTTCAGTAAAATAAATATGCAGAGAAGGAACAACAGCCTAAGAGCCGCCTCGGGTCATGAATAGGAGGAGAAAGCAAATAATGTGGATCACCAAAACTGAAACATCCTTAAAATTTTTGTGTACAACCGGACTACAGTTCTTCCCTCTTAAAAAGTGCGAGTGCTAGATAAGAGCTAAATGTTGGACTCCTGACAGGTTCTACTAATAAAAACAAAATAATGAGCAATAATTTGGAATTTGTATCACACACTTAACTATTTAATACACACACTCGTAGGGTTCCTCACTGGTTCTTTAAAGGTTCATTGGATCATTCTTAGCTTCATAACAAGGTTCTACTCGGTACTTTATCTGATAGGAAAACACTTTCTAAACAGAAACATTAAGGTTTCCACCTGAGGGCCAAGCAAAGACCTCATAACATTTCAAAATTTCAATTTAAACCACACGCTAAGAGACACAAAATGAAAACATTACAATTCTTTCGCAGCTTTACAAACGACAAAGCGCAAAAAATAGCTACACACTGGGTTTCAACCAGCTGAAACTTGACCTTTCCTTTAATTAGTTAATTAACGACAATGACATTTTAATTAAGCTATGTAGACCAGACAGAGAGAGAGAGAGAGAGACTGATTGCTCAGAGAACTGCTAACTATACTTTTAAGAAAAAGTAAAGAAAGATCCAAAAATGTAATTATTAACTCTTCTCCACATCTGTCTTAATGAGTTTATTAAATCAGATTAATTTATTCCATAGCATCCAACTTGGAAACCAAAGCATCTACTAAACTGCTTAGCAGCCAGTTTGAAAACTATAGCAACCACCTTCCAGCAAGCTACCACTACCTGAGATTACATAGCAACCACTTAGTACCTCCCTAGCAATTACCTGGAATACCATGGCAACCATAGAGCAACACCCTAGGAGCCACACAGGATTCCATAGGAATCACCTCACCTAGGAAACACACTAGAATTACACAGCAACAACCTGGAATAACACAGCAACCATTCATCAACACTCTTGTGACCACCTCCAATACCAGCGCAACAGCCTAGCAATATCCTAGCAATCTCTTGGAATACCATAGCAACCACTTACTATGAACACCCAAACCACCACCTGAATTACCAGAGCAACAACCTGGAATAACACAATTTATCAACACCATCTGTAATTCGAGAATAACATCCAAGCAACTACCTTGGAATGCACTAAAAACCACCTGAAAATCTATAACATCCAACTAGCAACACCTTGGCAACCACCAGTGATTCCATCTGAACCACCTAGCAACACCCTGGCAACCTGTAATACTATAGCAACTGCCTAGGAAAAGCCTAGCAACCTCTTAGCATCACTGGGTGCCTTGCTGCACAATCAGTCTGCATTTTCTTAAGCGAGTGCACTTTTCTAGTTTATGTGTATTTGCTGTTCCTTATTCTTCCCCCATGATTAGCTGTATTTAGTGACTGAAAGAATAAGGTCACATGTACAAGTAGAAGAAATGAGGTTCCTCACGGTTTCAGGGCAGTTTTCCCTGCTCCTAATACACCTGATTCATCTAATGAGTTGTTTAAAAGCCCGTCCTGACTTGGAGTGGGTGTGTTAGCTCAGGATAACGGGTTCTCCAGAACCAAGACTGGGAAGTTGTCATGTCTCATGGAGTTAATAGGGGTTTTCCACTGGGTTCTTGGTTACTGATTTGCTAGGAAATAAATCTGACTCGTATTTATTGCTTATGGTGCACATTGACTGGTCAATCACTCTCTTCTCACAGATCCTCATGCTGAAGATGATCTCCACCCAGACGTCTTCTCATCACTGCAAACCGTCAGCGATTCCTCTCCTGCCCAGCCGGGACCTACAGATGGACTGCAACTTCTTCCTAACCGCCATTCGCCTGGCCTCGCTGAATCAGATCCTGGACCCGTGGGTTTACCTGCTCCTCAGGGAGATCCTGCTGAGGAAGTTCTGCCAGGTGGCCAATGCAGTGTCCAACTGTTCACTGGAAGGACAGAAAGAGCCTAAGAAGGAAACCTCTCTGGATGCCGCCAAGGAGACTGACGAGTGTAAGAAACTGGCTTCTCCTGATCCTGGTGGAAGTGCACAAGCGTGACCGCGAGTATTTATAGAAATGTACGCTTAAGGACAACGGCAGCGATTAATCTCGTCCTAATAGACGCTGGCTTTTTGGATTTGGGCATTAGAGCTGAGTGAGTCCAGCATGCAAACACTCGAAGCTTTTAAACAGCTAGAACCGCTCGGCCCTGGCGTTTGTGCGTGTTGCTAAATTAATTATCATCCTGTGAAGCAAAACACTGCAGTCCGAGATCTGGACCCTGTTCTTCATAAAGCACATCGCTTAACAAATACAAGATGACATATTCCAGATGTGCTAGTCGTTATAATCAGATGAGAACGGGATTAGTGTAGCCGGATTGAGCTATCTGAGATCATTTCACGCTCCCATGTTGACTGGAAATCAGCCACGGCCCCTGGGAGGCTGGTAAAAGATTTTTTTTTGTTAACACTTTCTATGAAGGTCATATCTAAAATAAACTATGAACACATATTTCTCTTGTTATAATGCACTCATTAATGAAACTTCATTGTCACATCTTTACAGCAGCTTTAAAGACATCTGGATGCAGGTTTAATATTTACAATCTGCATTATGATTGGTTAACATGATGTATAAATTAACATGATGTATAAAGCGTTTATAACACTATATATCACCAGTGCCAAAGAAGCTCAACAGCACTTTTTCACTGTGTATATGCATTATGACACCAGTCGATTTTTTTATTTGTATTTTTTTTATTTTTTTTAATAAATGAATCATACCAGACACATCAGGAAACTTTGCATTTTCTGGAAAATTCTGCTGATTTAATAAATGTCTGTTTTATATGTCTTACATAGCTTCCAACCTGCACTGAGTTTATTTGTTATTGGTGATATAATGGGTCATAAACACTACTTAATTCAATTCAATTTTATTTATACACCACTTTTAACCATAAGCACTGTCACAAAGCAGCTTCACAGAAATCTATGGGTATAACAGATAACGAGGACGCTTTGGGAGACAACACAAGGAAGAAACAATGAACCGGACTCAAAAGAGAACTCGTGCTTTATTGTGTGATTTTGGATTAGAAATGAGTACAGTATACAGGTGTAGAAGATTACTATTTACTATTTATTTATTTAATCTCTCAGTTTGATCTTCTGGAATGCAATGGCGATGTCTCAGGGCAGTAACACGTCCCTATACTACAATAATTTATATAAATACGTTTGAAAGTCCAGCTCACGTATTAAAGGGGCCGTCCTCAGAATCACCCTTCCCAGAATCCTCTGCGCCAAGTAGCAAGTCACCGTTTTCAGCGGCGTCGATATTACAAAAACAATTCGGCGACATCCTGGGACGCAGATCTTAAACTTGTCACGTGACAATTAAAGATATTTTGTCAAAGTATCGATATTTTAAATTCTTTGCATATGGTTATTCCATATGTAATGGACCCCAACCTGACTCGGCCGTCACTTGGAGGAAAGAAAAGATAAGACGTATATTTTATGAACACGTAAATGAAGAAAAAGTTGTCCAAAGGGATCACTAACAGTGCATTTGAGGAGGTTTTGCTACACACAGAGCTTGCAGGTAGCGGTCACGTGCTTTCGAAGCAAAAACAACACATTGGATCCGGGGAAAGGTGAGCCAGCCCTTTAAACTAAGCTGTGAGCTGATTGGTCAGTTCATTAAATCGTAGGCATGCTTGGTGAATAGTGAATAGCAATATACTGTATATTAGAAAAACAGATTTGAAAGGAAAAGTCATGGTGCTGAACTTTCCAGCACTTTAAATGTTAATCTGCTGTGTTTCTTTACGTTTGACTAGAAAACGAGTCATTCTAATTAAGGTTGAGCTTAATTATGATTGAGCTGCATTATATGAGTAAATGTGACAGATGGGTGTCATGCCCGGCCTCACCAGATTCTGTGAATGTATGATAAGCTCGAGTTGTGTTTGTTGTGCGTTTATGCATGATTCATTTGGCTTCTTTAAAACGTTCTTTCCGTCATTTCTGGCTTCTGAGTGAAATGAACCAATACGTCTAGTACCCAAAACTCACCTCACGTACCAACCTGTTTTATTAATTATTTAACATTTGCCAATACAGCAGAGGAACTGCAGCACCCTTATCTGTCCGTGCCACGCAGTGCCGTATCAGAGAACAGCTCATGTTCGCAGGGTTGCCACGGTCGCCATAGTTACGCCAAACCGGGATCGTTTTGGAATGAGGAAAAAGCAAATCCGTTTTTGTTTTTTATTGTGTTTTGTTTTTTTTGGAGCTTGTCCCCAGTTTAATGCCTTTCATCGGAATCAAATCTAATCATTTTCTGCAAACACAGGCTGGAGCAAACAAAGAGCAGGTGGAAGGGCAGATAGTATGTCTACGATGTACAGAACAATTTTCGTTGCAAAGATTAAGAGAAGGGAAAGGAGATTCGGAGCGGATGATATCCGTAACAGGTCATAATGACGACTACTGCGAATCAGAAATGCGTGCGCTCCACAGTGACCCTAAACGCTAAGAAAAACGAACATAAATGTTTTCCAATGTTTTTTTTTTCCTTTTCGACCAGCCAGACTTTCTGTGCTAGTTTCAGGTCTTTCATGTGGAATGTGAGATATCGTTGGAAATTTTGTGTGAAATGTGACATTCGACTGTGAATGGTGTTCTCCATAAACAAAGCTGAAACTTACGGATCTAAAGTGCCTTCTTTCAGGTCAGTCATTATCAACAGGCTTTGTGTTATGAAAGCACAATATTCTTTTCTCACTAATGTGTACACAACTCACAGCTCAGCTCAACCGAGACGTGATTCCTGCATTATAAATGAAATTTCAGACTAATCTCTGTGGTTCATGGCATAGAGGTTAGTGCAAAAGTTTGTGCACCCTTAGGACAAAATTTAATTCTTCTTCATTGTTGTCGGTGTTACCATACCAGCCTTTTTTCAAGGGCAAGTAGCTAACATGCTTAAAAAGTGACTAGAAGTGACCGGATTAGCATATTCATTGGTTCGTTATGATCATTTGCATGAATTGCAGGAATTGATAATGATAGATTATATATAATTTCTTACAGAAAAGAAAAAGTCTATCATGAATGCAGATAAATGAGGCAGTGTTGGTGAGGATTTGAGAAATCGATGTGAAGAAAACAGTTGTTCGCTTTTATTACTGTTTAATCTCCAAGAAGAGAATTTAAAACCAAGAGCAAAGAAGAGTGGACAAACAGTGGTGATCAGTGATTGGTTGCTGGGAACAATGGTGATCCATGATTGGCTGTTCAGAACAATGGTGATCCGTGTCCAGATTTGTCCATAAAAAGCTGTCAAATCTAGTGAACGTCAGTAAAACGGTACTAATGTATGTAAAAATGTTAATAGTAAAGATATTAAAACTAAATATAATGCAAATAATTCTCAGCTCATAGGCCCACCTTCGCCTTCCAATATCTGAACAGCTTCTGGTTCTTCTCACCTCAAAACTTTCAGTTCCTTCATTGATTAATTTCATTTTTCTATTGATTTCACTTCATCTTTTGTATCAGTGTCTTTATTGCAGGATGCAGCCACATTTTTAACATCTTAATTTGTGGATAAAATGTAAAATAGAGGTAGATTTTCTGAAGGGAGTGAATACTTTTGCACTCAACCGTACTGCTCAGTCTCACAGGTTACAATGTGAATCAGTATAATTCATACTATTATAATTAGTATGGTCTATATTAAAATGTGAAAGCGCCAAACATATTTTGTTGTGCTAGTTATAGTTTAACGATCTGGCTGAACCATGCTGCACGGCGGCTCGTTTACTGTAATGGTGTTTTTTTTCTCTCTCGAGCTTCGTAAGACTCAGATATGAGTCAGATATGTTATCAGTTCCCAGCAGCTTTAGGCGGATAAGCCTAAGCCAAAAGCGAGGAGTGTCTGTTTGTATGCCGGTCAAATTAGCATTAGCTCATTTTTTAAGCTATTTGCACCTTTAAACACACAGACACACACACACACACACACACACACACACACACACAAGAAATTTGGTCAGCTTGTCTCAAACCTGATCACATTCCATCATCTTTATTCTTATTTGCTCAGCCCAACATACGGTTTAAAAATAATCTTTTTCAACTTTAACTAGCTTGCTAATTAGTTTAGCTAGCAGTATGGCGAACTACCATCATGTGGGACACATATTAATTTATTATTATGTCTCATAGGGTGAGTTAGCCTAAAATTTCATCTAAAATGTCCCACTTTAGACTAATTCACTCTTCCACCTATATAAGTTTGCTAGCTTACATGCTAGTTAATATCACATAGGCTACACTAGCTTTATGTTATATTGTGTAACAAATATATTGTGGGACAAAAAAAAACGTGTGAAAAAATGTAACACATCATTTCACAACTATATATAAATACAAATAATTGTGAACACGCAGAACATAATATTGTGAAATATGCGAATATGTGAAAAATAAAAAAGCAGTCCAAAAAAATCATTTTTTCAAGTTGCCACGAAACAACATTCACAAATGTATTTCAGAATATGTGAAAATTAGGATAAAAACACATGAAATATGTGAAAATACGTGTGTGAAAATACATTCAACACAATAATTTCAAATGTGAAAGTGTTCAAAACATTATTGGTACTTTATTTAGTTTTTGTCACATAAAGAAATGACGTAATTCATAAATATGCAATGTAAGAAATGGAAAATATATGAAATGTGTGAAAATACGTGTGTAAAAGAAGTTCGCAAAAAAAATTTAATTTTAATTAATCTGAAAAAATGAAATAAGTATAAGGAAAAGAAATAAATTAACACATCTTCGAATCTCGGAGATTTTTAAGGTAGCTTGGAAAGAATCTAGATTTTCTTTCTTTGAGGAAAATCATACAGATGAGTGCAAAAGTTTTCGCCCCCTTTGCTATGTGTTTTGTTTAAAAACGACCAGTTTTAGAGATGATAAAATCCATTTATTTAATAGTGTTTTCATGTTACAACATTCAGCCTAAATATTACTCCAACTGAGCGTCAGCAAAGTCCGCTAATGTTTATAAGCAAGCCCAAAAGTTTGCACCCCCTTTTGACCTGACATTTATTTAAATGTTTAATGTTTAAGTTTATTCATGACTGGAGTTCAGTGTGAATGGAAAATGTAATAAATTTGTGAACACTTTACATTAAGGTTTCTAACACATTATTTAATGAAAGAGTTAACATGAACATGAACAAGGAAGAATCCATTATAAAGCTCATTTAAATCAGCATATTGACTGTTTATCAGATCAAACAGTACAATAAATAAAATAGCGTGTAAATAAAAATCAGTAACATTAACACTTGTATTACTATCTAACTAACAATGTGCTGATACTTGATTTGTTTGTATTCAAATAATAAACCAAATAGTCAACACAATAGTCACAATGACCGAACTACACCTTAGATCCGTGGTGCAGGAAGTAAACCAGATTGGCGGCGCTGTAATGTTAAGCATGCATGGGACATTATGACCCTATGACGTTATATGATATGGCTTTGCTTATTTCACTTCGCTCTTGAATAAAATCTGAAATGCCTTTTTGTGATGTTACAGTTGTGATTTGTTTAAGCAGGTACCTGGTACTGTACCTAGCTGACTGCTACGTCATGTGACTACACGTCAAGTACAACTGCCAGCGTAAATTTAAATAAAGCATTATAAATAAATGTAAATATACGCTTTCTGATATACAGGCTCAAACAGAAAAGTTTAACTTTAGAAAACAAAAAGAAACCTGAACTGGATTTTTCTTGTAATATATAGCATGGTGAGAAATATAGCAATTTTTCATGTCACTCTTATCGATGTGGCCGCCATATTGGATTTTATCAAAAGGTTTAAAAAATGTTTCACAGGCCACATCACCAAATTTGGCACAGATCATCTTCAGACCAAGCAACGGGAAATTTATCAGATGGATTTTTCATTTTCAAAAGCGTTCATCCGTTACAATGCATTTGAATCGGCTGCGAATCTTCCAAACAGGACGTGACATCATATCTCACTTATACACCGATCTTTGGTCATTTGACATAAAACATTCAATCAATGCTTACCCCACGTTTTTAACATGATCAGATCCATTTAAAAGGCACAAATTGTTTAAGAAGTATCCCAATGCCTTACAAATCCAGCTGTATTTTGGTGATTTAGAATGCAGGAATCCATTGGGTTCAAAAACTAAAATTCACAACATAAGAGCTGTGTATTTTTGTTTGAGAAACATACCTGCAGACTTTCACTCGGCCCTTCCCAGTCTCACCTTTACCTACAATACAATTCTATTGATATAAACGATTATGGCTTTAGAAAATGTTAGCACCTGTATTATAAGAGTTGAGAGTACTGGAGACCAGAGGCATTGAGGTTGACACCAGAGACCAGAGGACAGGAACAGCATGCCTTCTAACCTCAGACCACCACTCAGCTTTGGTAAAAGCTTCTCTTGCCAACAATTTTCTCATTTTTGCATAATTAATAAACAAATTACACAACAAAAAGTTATTTATTCTAGTGTCATTCTTCATTTGAGAACAGCTGAGAATCCTGTAAAACAAACAGACTGTCTAATGTGGTGCCTTCTTCTCTTTCTTTTAACTTATGCTTATTGGAGATTTTCTGAATGTCGTCACTGGCGATCGTTCTTCCTGCTTTGGGATATTTTTGGTGCTGAGATTGTATTTGCTCCTGTAACCAAAGGAATGACCATCAGAATTGATTTAAAGGTCTTTATCCAGACAGAAGTCTTATCCTCAAACACTAATTTATGACGTATTATTGGCGATCGATGATTTAATTTGGTGTGTAAAACGATGATGTATGCGGTTTGAGAGGAAACGTGGTCCATTGAAATGGTTGGTAATTTAAAAAATAAATAAATAATTCAAAGACTTTGAATTATAAAAACCATATTCAGAGCATGTTTACCTGGAAATTAAGTAACCTCCTGAAGAAAATAGGAAAGTAGGAAGTCTGATGAAATGTGATTTATTTATCTTTATAAACTGCTGTTTAAAAGAGTCGTTGTTATTAATAGTTGATAAGCCGGTTTACACATGCAGTGTCCCTTTTAAAGTAATAATAAAATGAATGTCAGTCTGTCGTCATGGCTGTTTGTTACTCATTTATTTTATATTGTGTATTAATGAAAGTCTAGTGAAAGAAAGTTCGAAGAAAGTTAGAAATAACACAAATTAAGTTGTCCTTATTTAGACATACAGATGTGTTACAAAACACAAATTGGGTTATCTTTAACACATTTGTTCAGTGTACAGTTCATTAATGCTGAAGTTCATAACGCTCAGGAACGAATCAAGAAATCACGTTAGTTAAAGGAACCTCGCTGCGAAAAAAAGGGTGCACAAACTTTTGCACTGCATCAATTTTGTTACTTAGGTTTATTGGAATGGTTTAAAGATCGCTTAAGAAAAAGCATGGCCTCAGTCAGGTGTGTCTGATCTTTTAACGAGAAACATGGGTCGTTAAAAAAACCACTCGTAAATGTTTAACAGCTTGAGCGTGAGTCGTGAGCCATAAGGCAGCGTTCTCGTTCTCGGCTTTTTTCTGTGTTTCTGCACAGAAATGTTTGTATTTAATATTTATGCGAGTATATAAATCATTACAGACAGGCGTAGGTTTGTGAAGTGCCTGCCATCTGTTACTCACAGCTTTGATGTTCATTACTTCCATGTTTAGCATGTAATTACTATATATTAATTACAGATAATATTTAATGACTATTGTTATTGATCTCATACACCATACTGAGAAAACACCTAAATGCTGATTTTCCCAGCAAATAAAAACAGCAGACTGTGAAACATGACATGTGGTGCGTTTAATTTGGTTTGGAATAGTACTTTGCATTATTAAAATAAATATTAATCCCATCCCTGGTGTGTAAACTTGGCTTGTGTTTTATTGATGTGAATCCAAGAAACCATGGTTTGGAATTAACGATGCACAGCTCACAGTAAGATTACACAATAAAACAAAGAAACAGCAGGGTATAAAGGGTACGCAACACAAGGGCTAATACAAAACAGGTGAACACAATCATGTAACAGACCAATAACATGACGGGGGCGGAGATAGCCAAGAATCAAAACAAAGGTGGTTGTTACTATGGGAACCGTGACACGAAGGTGGAATTACGGATAGCGCTGCAAAAATCGATATTTCTTGGATTATTTAAAAAATATATATTAAGTACCCAAAATACTTATTGAAAAATATTTCATTACAGCGTTTTCTTTTAGATCTCTTAGACTTAATTAAATAACAGGTGGCTAATTACAACATTTCTGACATTTATCAGACAATCTGTCACATTATGAGAATATTATCAGCGCTTATGTTAATTAAACGAGACACAATTTAACACAAGCCGGTCACATTCCGTACATTTTTACTGTTCTTTACATTTTTTTTACACTTTCTATGCAGTATTTTTTGCAACTGTACGTCTTATTTGCAATTAAAGCACTAATCTGTGAAATTATGACCATACAAAATAAAGGCTAAATGAATATCCACTAGCTAACTAGCTAATTTAATTTTGCTTGCTGTATATGTGTGTGTGTGTGTGTGTGTGTGTGAGGTGAATCATTTTCATTGTGTGGAATCGACTCCAAAGGTCTGTTGTTGTTCACTTATATCAAAGAAGCTTGTCTTTTTCCTCTTTTGAGAAGTTAATAAGACAAAAAAAAAAAAAAACCGCAGCTTGTCATGTTACTGAGAAATGCAAAGAAGCGTAAATTCCTGAAAATGTCTGAAAACTTACAGCTTTACTTCTGACTGTTACAGAGCTCTGAGATTGGAGACTCCGTCCATACATGTTACATAAACATTTGTTTCATAAATCAAAAATTGCACATTATTTTTAATCCGCACGGGTCGGGCGTCTGCTGTAGACGTCCCTGTAATTTAGCTGTTGCTATAGAAACATTAACGTATTGTGATTTGCAGCTGTTATAGAGAATTAATCAACACCTTCTGACCAATCATAATCCAGAATTCAACAGCGCTGTGGTGTAAAATCCAGTACTGCAGGCTTAATATCCTTAAAGTCAACAAGTGAATTTACCAATTCAGATCACAAAACTACATTTTTTTTCTTTTACATTCACATCCCCAAGTTCTCACCGCTCATCAACCGTGTGAAACCATCA
>JAQQZR010000036.1:1413564-1433368 GCA_030068235.1 Notoglanidium macrostoma | reverse complement strand
TCAGGTGTGCTAAAATAAACGAAGCGAAATCATAATGGCAAGTTAGCTAGCAGACCTGCTAGCGTGAAAATCTGAAACATTATAAAATCCTGGTTCCACATCATTCTTAGAAAACTTGGATATTATTCACGCAAAGCTGTTTTCATAGGATCACAAACTGAGATAACACTAGTCAGTGTAAACAGTAAAACTAAACATTCACACCTGATTATTTTACTACATAACACGAACACACTAACAGATGTGAGTGTTGGTGTGCTGAATCAGGTGTAGACGTACTAAATCAAATGAACCGAATCAGGTGTAAATGTACTGAATGGAGTGTGAACATGCTAAAATGGGTGCAAATGTACCGAACATGCAAATGTCCTGAATTCAGTGTACATCTTCTTAATCTGGAGTATACATGCTGAATCTTTAGTGTGTGTGGGTGCATGCTGAATCAGTTGTGCAGCTGCTGGATCAGGTGTAAACATGTTGTATCAGTTGTAAACATAGTGAAGTGGGTCTAAACCTGCTGAATCAGGTGTAAACATGCTGAGTCAGGTGTAAACATGCTGCATCATGTATGTGCATGTATGTGCTGAATCTGGTGTATACATGCCTGAGTAGTAGCCCATTTGTAAATGATGGGGCGGGTAAAACAGTAGAAAACCCTGTCGAGGAGTCTAAAGGAACCAGACTCAGATCTGAGTAGTGGAGAGGTGATATCCAAACAGTAGCTCATGGCATCATGACTCCCTGTGTGGACGAAGGGCAAATTCTTGTTACAATACTAATTGTATATCATATTTGTGCGAAAACAGACTGATTATAAAAATCTCATTAATATCAGGTGACTGTACTCTTAGTACTTCTAAGAACAAATGTACATCATTCCTAAAAATAGCTAGTTAGTTAACTAAATGTGCCCATCTGCCTTATGGTTGGTCTGAATGTATAAAATATCTAAGACTCTAAGGTCTTTATCGTGATTAGTAATGGTTTCCGACCAACCATCCAAATTTAGCTAGATACCACTGCATTAATGGACGTTTCCAGGAAACAGAATTATTTTTATATCACCTGTGATATGCAGAAATGTATTCCACATGTAATAAATATAAGAAGTAAAGGAAGTCTCATTTGCATTTATAAGAGTCCACTTTATTTTCTCAGACCACGAACGAGCATCATACAGCACTCCTTAGACTTGTATTGGCCTACAGGTGAAAACAGGACCTTTCCAATATGGCGGAAGCGCCGACGTAACGTAGCAGCTAATATGATACGTAAGTACGTCCGCCATATTGGAAAGGTACAGAGTCGACTGAAAGCAACACAAATGCAGCTAATCATGCGACATTTTTATCGTTTTACGATATTCGCTCACTGTGATATGCACACACGACAGATCACTTATCCAATTAAAAAATATTGTGAATAAAATTGCGTCTGTTTTCCCACCTGGTATAGTGAGGTTGGTTAAAGGAATGTCCCACAGATCTTCAGGTAAAGTTTCCATCCACTCCTCGTTGTTCCCGTCGATTTCTAAAACTGGTGCCATTTTTTGACTCACAGATCATTTAAACAAGCATTTGAAGAAAAGGACGACGGCGATTTACAGCCTTCAAACCTGTCGTGATGTCATAAAATAATCCACTAAAAGCAAATTGTTGCGTGCCGGCATGCGCAGAAGGAAAGGCTGTATTTCCTGGTTATAGCTGATTGCAAAAGTTTGTGCACCCTGCCACAAAACCATGTCACCGTTTACATACCAAGGGGAAGTGAGTTATGTAGTACGAAGCTATTAGATATTAGAGGAATCATCTCTACCATATTGTTATTGTGTGTAAAAAATAAATTTAAAGTCACTATGAAATCAAAATTGATGTCATACAGCAGCTTTACTTAAAGTACAAAGCACTGACACTGAAGACTCCAGTCATGAATGTTACAGGAGTATCACTTTACTGAAAACTGCAGTTTGCACCTGCACTACCGTCAGGGCAAAATGAATCAACACCTTCTGACAAATCAGAATCCAGAAGTCAGTAGTGCTGTGGGTGTATTTATGCACAGTTACGTGTGTCACACATTCAGTCAGGCGTATTTTATTTGAAACTTTTCTTAAACATCAGGTCAGGGCCAGGTGTACAGCAATAAATGACTCAGATGCTTGCTGTCTTCCCACATTTGCTAAAATCATCATTTTCATAAAATACTGTTCATGCTTTGGATGGTATGGCATCATGCAGCAGTACTGTAATTCGTTGAGCTGAAACATACTGTATTACATGTTATGCTTGATTTTTTTCAGGCATGCTGTGCCCAGTTTAACGTGGTGTATGAAACAGATTGTGCTTTACATCGATGGGTTCCTCTGTGTACTTGAGCCTTGGTAACAAGTTGACATCAATTCCACAAAGGCAGTAAGTTGCGTATTAGTGGCTCAGCGTTAATCGCATGCCTGGCCACGTGGCCCAATCATCCTGACTGCAACAGAGAAATGGCATGTTCCCAGCTTTCCACACAGACCTGCAATGAAGGGCAATTTCACCTTTGACATTCTCATTTACATGCGTGTTCATCTGCATTTCACGCTCTAAAAGCTGCACGCCTCCTGAGATAATGACCTTACTTCCTGTTTCTGAAAAAAAAAAAAAAAAACATCCTGTGTAGATCACTGGCAAGAAATAAACAAGACTGTTCCGAGCATGCAGTCTCAGAAAAAAAGGTGGTACCTGTACCTTTGCTTGTCACTACGTGGACGCGAATTCTGGATTCTGATTGGTTGATTAGTTTTCGATAACAGCAGCTCCGACAGTAGTGAATTTCTAATACTTTAGCATTTCTATAGTAACAGCTCCTCCAACAGCCCGTCATGTTTTGTTCCTCACCTAAGGTACTAACTAGACCTTAAAGATCTCTATTGCACCTTGAATGAGCTTTAATGACGAGGTGAAAACGAGCATTTTTTCTTTAACGGAACTTTGGTTTTATACTACAGGGATTTGTTTGGCTTATAAAGTGATTTACAAAACAGACCCAGAAACACTAGCCTGCAGTCCATGTTGTAGGATTACTCACACTCGCATTCTCACACCACCACCAGGCCTTGACAATTAGGGTTGGGCAATATGATTAAAAAATAAATAAGTAAATAAATAATGATAATATCATATCACAATATCACAGTATTTAGGTTATCTACCTGCCAGCAAAACAGTAGTTTTGTTGTTAAAAACAAAACAAAAAAAATTGTATTTGATAATCCTTTAAAACACAGGGGAAAAAAAACGCGTAAAAGGAAAATATATTCTATAAAGATTTAAACAGCAGAAAACTATCAAATGATCCTATTTAAAAATAGATATCTACAGTACCTACAGTATCTCAGCAAAGCAGAACTGATCACAATATTGATATTATATTATCATATCGCCCATTCCTACTTGAGAAATCTGAGGTGGAACCCTGTTAATGCAGGAAAAGGGGGAGGAAAAAACCAAAATGGTGTCCCCGGAGTACAGCCATATTTATCCAAGCCTGTCCGAAGGAGGGCGAGGTGCCATGACGTAATCAAACAATCTGAAGTATCTGCACTTTAGTGGATGGTTACAGATAAAAATAATGTTTAATGAATTGTGAATCACCTAACAAGGTTAAGATTTTGTCTTTAAAATAATAATGCTAAATTCACCTTCCCAGGTGAAAGGTACACTTTGAACGTACCCAGTACCGAGCCTTGAGGGTCGCACTTCAGTAACAAGCAACACCACAGGTTATTCCCTTTCTTTTCTGAGCAAGTGCTTTAAAATCTGCTAAAAGTTATTGCCAGGATAAGAGGTAAACCGTTCGAATAAGGACAGCGCATTAGACATATGTGCCATTAATAACAAAAATATTCAAGTCACAGCGATTAGTGCATAGCATTACGATCCTACCCGCAACTGAAAATCGTCTTTAAAAAAGTCCCGGCAAACGTCTACACGTCTATTTTAGAATATAAATAAATCGTAAAATCCTGTGTGCTATGCGCCAAATATTGTTTGAAAACAAGAGCTGCATCATCATCATCTTCATCCTCGTGTGCTTCTACTCAAGTAGATTTTCATTCAGTGCTACGACAGTCGGTATGAACTCGCTCTCAGTCACGAAATCGGCAGCAATGATGTTGAGCGAGTCGAGGCAGGATCCAGGTTTCTGCTCGCGGACCCAGCCGAGGAGCGTCGGGTACGTCGACATGACCATGTCCTTGAGCGACTCCGTGGGATGGGAACAGATGTACTTCAGGTCCTCCGTGAGATTGATACCAGTCACAAAGAAGCCTCCTGAGAAAGTATAGGTATGTTTTATTTTTAATTTTGTGCGTGCTGTAATACGAAAATATTTTGATGAACCTCACCTGGACGGCCGTATCGTTTTCTGCGTTCAAACTCCTCGATCAGCGCTTCCGCTTTACATTTATTAGCCCACCAGTACGGTATATGAGACCACAGCTCCGTGTGGCAGTTAGCCAAGTTGTGCTCATACGAGATGATCACCTGGTAACCTGAACTCCACAAACTCCTCAGCGTGACCACGTCCTGGTGGAAAACGTCACACTGAAATTAGTACCATATTCAAAATAACTAAATAATACCATGTTGTGCTTTTATAGGAAAATAACCAACGACGGTGGTGTGATGAAGCGGAGTCGCTCTTACTACTATTATTTTTCCACTGACACCACATTCGGAAACACTTTGCTCCTCTTATACACCAGCAACTTGTCAACAATTACAATTACATTTTTTAAAGAATGACATCGTACTTATCGATTTATAGTTACGTTTAGTGTTGTAGAAAAGCTCCTTTTCTCACTCGCATTATAGCAGCTATAAACAGTCGTTCCCTCATCTCATTCTTGTTTCTCTCTCGTAGGTAAGATGTAAAAAAAAAAAAAAAAAAAAAAAAAAAAAAAAAGGCAGCTTGTCATGTTACCGAGAAACCCAAAGCAGCCTAAACCCCGCTGTCCTGAAGATGTTCGGAAAGTTACAGATTCATGTCCGAGTGTTACAAAGCACTGACACCTGAGACTCCTTCCATAAATGCTAAACAAACACCATCTTACTTCATTCATTTTTAACCTGTACCGCTGTACAAGTCCCTGTATACATGCTGTTTCTAAGGCTAATCAGCCTTTTGCAAGGTCTGTTTCAGTATTTCACTTGCTGTTACGATCCTGCAAGTTAGTGTTCTTTGCACATGCTCAACGCAGAGCTGCAATTTCAGCAACAAAGGAAAGATTTTCAGATTTTCATTCGTTGCAAATTAGATACGTCACAGTGAAGCGACTGGCTCAGATGATTCCCCTAATCCTATGGCACGTGTGGTCCGATATCACGTCTCATAAGATGGACATGGTGGAGGGAGGGGGACGTACCATTTTAGGACACAGCTTTGAGTGGAACACACTCTTTATGGTGGAGATGAGGAGTGTGTGGAGCTCTTGACTCAGACCCAGGAAATGACTGAAGGACAGGATGACTATCTCTTTAGGATGGGCGTCCAGCCACGTCCTGATTTCCTTCAGTACGGTCTGCCATGGAACAAAAAACAAGTAGTCAAACTACTAAATAATCACTCAGTGAAGCTTAGAATGCAAAAGTATTTCCCCTCTTTGAAATTTTCCCCCTAACTGATAGTAAACTGGCTCGCATTTTGTGGTTGGATATCTGTAATCCAGACTTGTGAAAATCTAACGTTACCATAACAACCACCACTTTGTTCCCCAACCAGCTGTTGAGCATAACTAATACTCAGCTTTAAATTGGAAAAATGTGCATTTACGAAATATCGGTTGACAAGCCTGTTGCAAAGGCTACAGAGGCTTGCGCAAGTATTCGATTTTCCACACTTTGTAGTGTCACCACCTGGTACTGATATTGACACTTAGGATGGGAATAAAATGTAATAGTTTGCTATTACTTACAAGTAAAATATAATAAAAGTTGAGTTTGCGTAAGTATTCACCCCTGTTACTCTGCAAATTAAAACTCATCCTTTTCAAGCTACAAAATGGGAAAAAACATAGACAGCATGTGTTTAGCTGGCAACAAGCTAGCCAGTGACTGTTAGTGATCATGAGTTCATGATGTATGCACTTTGAAAACAGTACAGATTTTACCAACTACTGTGGCTATGTTGACTGATCTAAAGCTAGTATTGCTAGTATCTTGCGTAGTAGTGATCGGGAATTATCATTTTATTTACTGCTGATGGTGCGAGTCGCCATGTTGACATGACATCATACGCTCAACGTAGATCTTCTTGACTTTGCGAGAAGAAATTACAAGTTGAAAGTTAAAAGGGGTGTTTTCTTTGCTCGTCAGAGAAGCGATCACTGAGGCATGACAAAACAAACTACTTCCGCTTTTCAACTGAAGGTCTGTTTGAAGTACCTCTACAGTAATAGTGGTGTAAACTCCATGGTAGAAGTAGAGATCGGAGGAGCTGTCGTTGGGCCGATGAGCTATCCTGAGATCGCAGTATCTTACACCGCAGTCCAACTGTTCCCTCACGCTGCACTCCTACAGTGAATAATGTAAAGTACGTCCATTAATTATGCACATGACAGTGATACAGGACTGATCAGGAACAGTACAAGGCAAACACATTACATCCTAGGGTTAGGAAGACCAAATATAACCTGAAAGATCCAAAAGCTGTTAGGAAAGTGGTTGGAGATGGAGATACAAGCAAGAGTGCACATCACATTCAGAAAAGGAGGTGCAAATTATTTTTGCACTGATATTTTGATCTATTATTATTATTATTTTAGTCCACCTATTTGACACGTCTTCTTAACATAAACATGTTACTTTTGTGCTTGATTGGATCACTGAACGCGTGACAGCTTTACACTTCCATTCCTTCAATCAACTTTTGTACAGGGAACAAAAAAAAAAAACCCACTTAAACAGCTCCTCAATGCTTGGATGCTTTCTGCAGAGCAGCAGAAGGCAATTTCTTCCCCGCTGGGGTAGATTGATCCAGCGAGACCCTGCGACTGTACAGAAACATGCTCCTGTTAATAGGTTTTCTTTCAGTGAAGTAGATTGCACAGTCAAAGCATACACGTAGAAATGAAATCCAGCACCGCAGAATGTGCAGTTAGGAGCAAATCCAATCTAATGCTTTTAAAGCCTTTTTTAATGCCCAGTCCGTATCTTTAATGCTGATTTAAGGTTAAAAGATTGAAAAGGCGCTGCATGGAAAGCAATTTTCATGTGTTAAAGTCCACCAAATCAGAGTTTTATCAGCAGAGAGGGACAGTAGTACTGCAAAAACAATAAACGTACTGGACTGGGAGCAAAGCAAAGATAATGGCATTAGCATAAACATAAATAAGGAAGCTTAGCTAAGCAGTTTTTAGATGGTGCAATTACAGCAGTCTTTTAAGATTAGTGTTTACCACACTGTACGAGATCCCAATAAAACCTAATAAGAGACTGTGTGGTAATGTGTGTCCTCTTTATCGGATTATAGGATGAAGATACACCGACGATAGACCCGTGATTAAATAAGAATGAACAAATTGAGTTGATCAGTGAGAAAATCAGTGAGCTTGAGGTATTAAGGATATTTTTATCTGTCAATTAACATGCTTTATTTATGTATTGGCATTGAAACAACCAGATTTGTTGCTGTTGTGAGTTTGGTATCATAATAAGTGTTTTTCCTATCGGTGAATAAGTGATATAGCAGCACTCACATTCTCAGATTGTCATAGAAATCTTGAATGTTTTTTGGTCACTATGGCACAAAGTTGGCTGCCAGTAAGCACATCATATTATGCACTCTAAGACCGCTGATCTCCACAACCAATTTTATGAATTTTAATAAACTAAAAATAAATAAATAAATAAATAAATAAAAAAGGTTCATTGAGTTCCAGTCAAGTAATTAGTTTGGACGAGAGTCAAGGGACATTGTACTGTATGGATGGGTGGGTGACAAATTAAAGGAAAAAACAGCCAATGTGTTGGGTTACTAAGATGTTGGGCCACCACAAACACCACCAGAACATCTTGGAACTGATCCTACGTGTCTCTGGAACTGTACTGACGCGATAGGTTTGGGATCTGTGGAGTGTGAAGGACAAAGCATATGATTTACATCACTTTCATCCTCACCAAATCTTTTACTAAGCGAGTCCTCATGTTCTTAGGCAGGAGAAACATTTCATCATATGATAAAGGTGATCTGTCAGAATACCTGCAGGATTGGTGGACTAAAGCATTACAACATGTTCTCCACTTCTGTCATCACCAATACTCACCAGCTGAGGGAACATTACTTGGAAGAATGGTGTTTATTGCTCCAGTAGAGTTCCAGAGACAGTGTAGAATCGATGCCATGGAGCTTTAAAGCTGTTCTGGAGGCACATGGTAGCCTTACACATCTTAGATCTTCTCATCTGTACAAATTGGGGCATTTCAGGTGTACTGGTACAAGGTGAGCATGATTTGTTGAATGCACCAAATTCACGAATTTTAATACTTTTATGAAAATGACATTAGAGGGAAGATACTAAGGGAGATCGGGTTAAATTGAGAGCCATGAAATTGAGCCTGTTGAGAGAGCTTATGAACGGTTCTGCCACTAGAATTTAAGCATTAATTCAAGGGTTTTATAAAAAACATTGCATTAACCATTTAGGAATTGCAGCCATTTTTTTTTTTTATATAGTCGCTCCATTTTCACGACCTCAAAAAGAACTGGAGAATTGACTGATAATCAGTTTCATGGACAGTTATGGCCTGTTTCCTCGTTGTTTTATTACAAATTAAGGCGACACATGATCTGGAATTAATTCCAAGTTTTGAATTTGTATTCGATAGATGTTCATGGGAACTCTCAATATGCGGTCCAAAGAGGTGTCGATACAAGTGAAGGAGGCCATCATTAGGCTGAAGAAACAAAACAGACACATCATAGAGACAGCAGAAACAGCAGACCGCAGAAACCGGAAGACCACGGAAGACAACTAAAGTGGAGGAAGTGAAGAAAAAAGAAAGAAAAACTCCTTCACAACATCTAACCAGGTCAAGAACACTCTTGAGGAGGTAGGAGTATCACAGACAAAGTCTACAATCAAGACACGCCTTCATAAATGTAAATACAGAGGGCTTACCTCAAGATGCAAACCACTGGTAACACTCAAGAACAGAAAACCCAGATTAGACTTTGCTATGGGACTATGTAAAAAGATGGCTGTAATTCTTAAACGGTTAATGCGATATTCTTGTTAAACCCCTTTAATTAAAGCTGAAAATCTACACTACAGATCACATCGTGATGGCGTCATTTCAAATCCACTGTGGAGCCAAAATTAAAACACTACAGAGTTATACAGTCAGGTCCATCAGTTAACAACAGAAAACTGTCACAAAGCCTGAGGCAGCAGTGTAGAGGAAAAACTCACTGAGATGGCATCAGGAAGAAGCCATGAGAGGAACCAGACTCAAGAGGGAATTCCCTGATAGCGGGATTATAAATAATTACTCTTCCATAACTGTACTCTATAAAGACAAACAGTACTGAGTGTGTGTACTGGATGTTCAGTATAAGCAAATTGTGAATAAGTGTCCTGGGATGAACAACAGGACAGTCTTTACGATTACAGCAGCAGCAGAACTTGGGTACAAATCTACAATATCCAGGTGAGAGTAAATACTTATAAACTACTTTCTGGGGGAAGCACAAATCTTCAGATTAATGTTTACCTGCGTAATTGCCCACTTGTAAACAAATGGCCGTATGAGGGGCTTCATGTACTTGTCTAGCTTCTGGAGCATATCGGGCTGCTTGAGGTCAATGGGAGAGCGGTTATTCATATCCAAACAGTAAGTGATAGCATTATGACTTCCTGTGGGAGAACAAAAAAATAAATAAATCAGAACAAAGTGATATCAGAAGACTGAAATTCATTGCAATCGTCCTGTAGACAGTATAGATATAGCTACTGTATGAAATGGATTAACATCAGCCTGGACTCTGACTACTAAGTGGTGCTGACGGTGCACGTAAACACGCAACCGGACACCGCCTGTGCTGCCACCACCCATTCAATGATCCGTTTATCCTTTTTAACATGACTCTATTGAGAAATACAATGGCAATCTACGCAGTGGTGGGAGAAGGTTAGTCATGATGATGCATAATTGGGTGCTAATTAAAATGAAGTTTTAATGAGCACACTGGAATCATCTTCGAGACATAGACATTCATATTATAGACAACAAACTGCTATATCCGATACCTGGAATGGTCAAATTCCATAAAGGGATGTCCCAGAGTCCACTTGGCAGACTGGCCATCCAGCTGTCCATGGACGGCGACACCAGGTTTCCCTCTGACGGAGCCTCAGATGACATGTCGGACCTGTAAAAACTGATTTAGCCTAATAATGGAGTGCTGGAATGATTAAAATCCTAATGATTTAGTCTGAAAGAGCTTCAAAGCACCAAGGACAAACCTTCTGCCAAATGTCTATTCAAATGAAGGTATTCAAATGGACATGACAGGGTGGGAGTGGAAGCCTGGATTGGAAAGAAAGGCAACACTTGCTTTCCTAATGTCCAGAAGTTGTTGGAATAATCCCGGGATGAGTTGTAAATTATGAAAACAGGAAATACAGTATGTATGTGGGTGGGTGGGTGCGCGCGCGCGCGCGCCTGCCTGCCTGCCTGCCAGCCAGGTTCATTCAAACCTGTTTCATTTTGGACTGTAAATCCTCCCAGGTGGAAATAAGTGCATAGATACAGAAGTGTTAGCCATGAGAAGGATCAGGTTCAGAGAATTTCCGATGGTTTTTTTCTTGGAAACGCGATAATCCGGAAGGCGCAGCAACACCGGCGTCCTGTCATCATCTTTCCTCTTAAAAGCAATCATCAATAATAAAAAAGTCCAACACCTTGCTCAAACACAAACCCCGTGGTTGAATGGAGTGAGAGAAATGAGCTGAAGGATGAGACCGTGTCGGTGTTTGTAAGCCGGTGGGCTGAATTAAGGCGGAGTTTCTTCCACTCTGCTGATACACGTATGTTATGCTACAACCGGCTAAACAACCCCAACGGCTAATCCTGTAGGTCGCGTGCCGGTTAATTAGCATACTAGCATACAGTTAGAACAGCGCTGCCTCTGAATGAATGAATGAATGAATGAATGAATGAACGACATTTTCACCCTATATTTTCTATTTTGCTCTTGGATTTGTTGTTTTTTGTATGAAAGGAGGCTGGGTCGCTAAAATGCTGAGCTCAGACTGCAGTAACTGCTAGACTTTTCCCCTTTACCTCACCTGAACCACTTCTGCCTCAATGACTAACATCATTGAAAGCCATTAGAGATGCAGTTCCTCATGGATTTCTAGTGGTCTATAAGAGTAGTTTACGGGTTTCTATCTATTTTTAGTCTGATGGTAATCATCTGGTTATAAAAGGTGTGGTACACTTAAAAATACCGTCTATACAGAAGAAGAGTTTTACTTGTGAGTGTTGTGTGCCATGAATTCACCTTTAGAGTAAAGCTTGTGGTCCTTAAGGTCCAATAATGTTTATAATTGAATATGTGAATAAATGAATATTATTTTTAAAGGTGTACTACGCTCATCCTCTTTATTAGGAACACCTGCAGATATCTAATCATGCTGCAGCGGTACAATGCATAAAGAATCATGCAGATGGAAGAGCTTCAGTTAAGGTTCACATTAAACATTAAAATGGGGGGGAAGTGTGATCTCGCTTACTTTTACCATTGCATGGTAGCTGGTAACAGATGGCCTGGTTTGAGTATTTCAGAAACTGCTCATTTTTTTTTCTTCACACACAACAGTTTCTACAATTTACTCAGAATGGTGCAAAAAAAAAAAAAGAACAAAAATCATCCTGCAAGCAGAAGGTCTTCAGGCTGAAACCCCTTGATGATCAGAGGGATCAGAGGAGAATGACCAGACTGGTCTGAGCTGACAGGAAGTCTATAGTAACTCGTATAATCACGCTTTACATCTGTGGTGAGCGGACAAGCATGTCAGAACGCACAACACATCAAACCTTGAGGTGATGAGCTACAATACACGATTGCTTTTCTGCTCACCGTGATTGTAAAGAGTAATTATGAGTTACTGTGTCTTTCCTGGCACGTCAAGCCAATCTGGCCATTTTATATTAGACCATATACTGTATAGTAGTTATAACGTTAATGACATACGACAAACTAAGTATCTTATGGCCATGAATTGTGTTGTACCTGAGAGACACCCAAGTCGTGTCCATGAATTGTGTAGCTTAATAGTGTGGAGGACATCATACTAAGTCTACAGTTAATTATTTAGCAGGAACTGGTAAAATTTTCGATTCACTTTGAGAATTTACCTACCATGACGCTGAAGCTTACTGGCGTTACGACTATAATATGCATCCTTCACGTTTCTGTGACAGCAAGGGTCCAGTTCCTTTCATTTTATCTGTCGTACTAATTTTAAAATACAATAGCTGCGACAAGTTAAGTACTTCATGGCCACACCTTTACATCCTTTACACCGCAGCTCTTTACTTTTGTGGAGTACTGTATGCTCACCACCTGTTTTGTTAGAAACCTGTACGCCTGTTCATTAATGCATTTAGGCCAGTCCACATGAGTACAATGCATAAAATGTGTGAAAAACCTCCAAGGAATCACGTTGTTGATCAGCGATATCAGAGCTGAGGTTCTAGCTGACAGGAAGGCTACGGTAATTCAAACAATCACTCTTTACAGCCATGGTGAGCAGAAAAGCGTCTCAGGAATCTGAGTGCGCACAGGATGCCCCAAAGTGTACAGTTTAAAAAGGGAAAAACATCACCTGTCTATTTGGCTGATTAGATAATTGTATGAATGAGCGGGTACACAGGTGTTCCTAATAAAGTGGTCAGTAAGAGTATATCAATGTCTTGAGGCTTAGAGACATAAACATGTGATAAATTCACGATATGATAACAATATGATAGCAATACTTTTTTTAAAAAGCAACATTGCACCCTTATTATACTGCTATCTTAGGAAACACTTTCCATTTGGATGGCATGAATCTGATGCATCAAACTCATCTCAGTGCTTCCCATCCCTCTAAAATAAGACAGGCTTGTTTGTAGAGTCGACGCCTAGCATTACCTCCCATTAATGCCAGGTTCCTGCTGTATGACCACTAAAAGATTCTTATTGACTGGCTCAGGCTGAACTAAGCAAACATTCAACTCAGAGTCAGCTTGCTCTTACAAATAATCAATATGCCTGAGGCAGCACTAATTTTACTGCTTCCAAACGGAGCTGGAATTAAATAAATAATAGTCCTGTTAAAAAAAAAAAGTGTGGACGTGAGCTGACCTCATTCAGATTGCTTTCGATATGAGCTACATACAGACAAATTTGACCAGATATTAAACACATGTTGATCAGTACAGACTCAGCATCTCGGTCATGGTTTATCCTATAGCTGTTGATGTGCACTTTGGAACAGCACCTAGTCCAACAAACACAGCGTGTTTACTTTAAAATCAGGTGGCAATAACTGGTTAAATAAACTCCACTAACAAATATTTGAAGTTCATTCGGTGCATTTAACTCATTAATTACCGATTTCTGAAAATTATCATTATGTGAGAAAGAACACGCTTGGTGTCATGCTTTTTTAGAAAAAAAGCCAATGATTGTCATTTTGAAATTATTGAAGACATGACACGTTGCACTTTTTATCCTTTTTAGTTAAATGTTTTGCAGCTTCCGCAAAAACAATCCAGTTCCCGTTCTCGCTTACCTTATAGCAGCTATAAACAGTCGTTCCTTCACCAGCCTCTGTCTTTTTAAAATAAACACAGCTCATATAGTGATGGGATTTGCGGTACGTTTTAGTGAGTCAGTGAATCGTATAGCTCAGCTCACCAATAAGAGTTGACTCTTCTGGTTCTCAAATGACTCATCTGGGATATTTTGAACATTTTATAAAATAAGCGATGGCAAGATGTGAGGGGTCAAGTTCTTTTTAGCGAGTCGGCTCACTCAGCTCATAAATGACTCGTTAGATTTTTTATTTTTTTTTACTGCGCAAAGTGCTGCGATAATTTCAACATTGTGACACAGGGGATATAAGACTTGAGATAGGAACTCAAGTTCGAGTCAGTGAATCATTTGGCTCAGATTAACAACGAGTCGACTCTTTTGGATCACAAATGACTCCTTACCTTTATTTCGTCATGTTACAGAGAAACCACAAAGTATAAACTCCTGTGTCCTGAAGATGTTTTACTTCAACGCACCGACACTGGAGACTCCTTCCATAAATGTTCAGTAAATGTTTATGTGGAGCGTCTGCTGTACAAATCCCTGTGAATGACGTGTTACTATGGAAACAGGAACACGTTAGAAGAGCACATTAATATAAACCTGCGCTAATGTCAGAGCTGCTGTATAAAGAGAACTTATAAACACCTTCTGACCAATCAGAATCCAGATTTCAACAGAATGTGTGTAATCTAATCTAAACACTGCCACATTAGTATTAGTCCGAGTATTCCGACATCAACGTGTTGTAAAAAGTGTTTTTTCCTTTTCCATAATGATTTTAAGGTATTTTTAACTAGCGTAATGAACCCATTCGTCACAAATCATGCAGACTCGATGACTCTCATCTAACGGACTGTACTGCTAATGCAAGGGGGGAAAGAACTCCTGACAAACCAGTTTGCATGTCAAAGTTTATTGCAAGAGGCTCAGTCTTTTAAAAAAATCCATTTCAATATATAGCATCAGGTAAGAAATAATGAAAAAGGACAGTACTCGTATCCAAACATCACGCATAGTTCATGCACACTGTTACAGTGTTCTCTATTGCCTGCAGTAGCACACAGTACACAATGCTGTTGGAGGGATTTTCCTGGAAGAACATAAGGAAAAATCATAAAGCCCTCTTTACAAGCTACAGAAAAGCAACACTGAGGTTCATGTCGCACAGAGAGGCGAGAATATGGACATGTAAATTATTCCTCCTGTGATTTATTACAAATAAAATGTGCAATCCTGACACATGGAGATATGTTCAGGGAAAAAGAAATAGCATATAGGACATGCTAGTCTCCTAGCTCATGGCAGTCTTCCTCCCCTTTTTGAGTGAATTATGCAAATGTGTTAAAAGCAATGCGTTATGCAGCATTTCAGGGTCAGGCGTTTAATGGTACGTGTCCACTCGCAACTTCATGTGCTGCATGCTGTTCATTACAATGGAGAGATTAGCCTCATTTGCAGTGCATGATGGTGAAACAAATCTGAACTTTATGCAAATGAGCATGGTCACCGTGCTGCTATCCAATCAGACGAGGGCTTCAGTGAAAGGAAGTGATTTGACTCGCAAGTCAAAGTCACAGAAAGACCCAGAGCAGTGATGGTTGTTTTTATAAAATAAATGATGTGGAATGGGAATTCAAATGATTCAAAAACTCACTTTTTAGTGAGTCATTGAATCGTTTGGCTCAGCTTACCAATAAGTCAACTTTTTCCCGCTCACAAATGACTCATTTAACCGGGAAAAAGGTCAATGACAATTTGAACATTTGATAACATAAGGAACATAAGTCTTGGGATGGGAACTAGAGTGAGTGAATTTAAGTGAGTCAGTGAATCATTTGGCTCAGCTTACCAATAAGAGTAAACTCTTTTGGCTAACAAATGACTCTTTGCCATCTTGTTTTAAAAACTGGACACCGTCTGGGATATTACGAATATTTATTAAAATGAAAGATACATAGGAGATGGGATGCAAGTCGTGGTTTGGAAATTCTAGTTCTTTTCAGTGAGTCAGTGAATCATTTGGCTGAGCTTACCAATAAGACTCGATTCTTTTGATTCACAAATGACTGAAAATCAAAGATTTTAGAAAAATAGGGCAAAAGTGTTTTTTTTGTGCTAAACAAAGTCTCGGGATGAGAATTCGGGTTCTTTTTAGCGAGTCAGTGAATCAATTTGGCTCAGCTCATCAATATTTATTGATTGTTTTTGCGGCCCAAATGATTCATTGCCATATTTTCAAACATTTGTTTAAAATAAATGATGCCACTGGGGACGCAAATCAAAGGATGGGAATTCTAACTCTTTTCAGCAAGTCGATAAACCAATAAAAAGTGAAAAGACACAAAGCGTGCAAGCGGACACGTAGTCTCTTTTCGGCCGTCATACGACAAAGCCGATTTGGTCCGGTATCTAGTTTAATTCTCAAGATTCACTAGTTTCCTAAAAGTAGCGTAACAGAACGCTCTCACTCTCTCTCAGGTCACTTTGCGATGCTTTTGGGAAGGCGAGCTCACCATCAAAACCGTAAAGGAAGAAAAAAATGTTGCAATCACGTCCTACACTGCACCCTAGTGGCCATATAGTGTTCTAGTCCTAACACATTTTCATTTCATTGGCAGATTCATTCCAACAAAGCTTGCGGAGTAAAAAATATAGCATCAATAAAAAATTAAACCGGCTCTTATCCAATACAGGTTCGTGTTCAAACGCACCGACGGAAAACGGGTTTCTACTCACAAGACTCCGGGATTTTAAAACGAGAGGAATGCTAAGGGACCAGGATCAGCCAAGCATGCTAATGCTAATGCTAACATGAACATCAGAGACGCACAAATCCATGTCGTCAGACTCAGTGTCGTTCTTATGCCTTTATTTAGTTGCATAACCATAAGAATGTTTGGAGGACGAGGACGTCACTCCTGACACGCGAACTAATATATACACAACCTAAAATGGGTTTTTTGGAACCTGTATATACAGAAACACTGTTAAACGGTCTGGAAATCAGACGGCATGGTCTCCTGTGACTGTAGTTCATAAGGCAGCTCCAATACGATGGGAAAACCACGTCGGAAAATCCGCCACGCCACGCTTCCGACTCGGCCGGCGCGATCGCGGACCGCTCCTCCCGTGGCACGTGACGGTGCTTTACATTAGCAGACCTACAGCAGATGGTTGGAGATTGTTTTGGCACCTGCAAGCTCGTCACCTTTGCACAGAAGTCCTGGGACCTAAAGGAACGTTCCCTCGAGTTCCTCCACGCCCGTAACCACCAGTCGAGCTCCTCTCGCTCAGCCCTCTCCCCCCTCTCTGCCGCTTGCCTTTGGCTTCAGGCTCGGAGTCGCTGAGCTCGAGGTCGGGGCAGTACCCGTCGCTCTCCTGGTATCCTCTGCCACTCTTTGGTGCTCGTTCGGCGCTCGGCGCTTTGCCGCAGTTCGTCCGCTCTTTGTTTTTATGGCCGTTCTTGTTGGCGCTCCAGAGATCCGCAGTAGTCCGCACCAGGCTGACGGTGGCTTCTTTCAGGGTCCTGCTGAAGTGCTCCATCGTGGATTTATGAAACGCGCCCGGCTGACCTTTCCCAGAATGCTTCTCACACGTTCCCTGTTCGGGTGGGGTCGGCAGGCAGGAAGCGCTTCTCTGAACCACAGGCTTCTCCATGATGCCGTTGGACTTGAGCGAGTGCTGGTGCGGTCGGTCCTGCTCGGGCTTGGCCGAGTGGCCGTGCAGGGCGGCGTGCAGCGCCAGAGGCTTCCCCGTCGGCTTTGTGACGGGCACGATGCCGTTGCTCCGCTCCTCCCTGGACGCTCTGCTGTGCTGGAGCTGAGGCTTGCCCTGCCCCATCCCGGCGCCGCTCGCGTCGTACACGTTACCGCTGTTATCCGGGCACAGCGGCCCGTTTCCCGTCTTGGTGCTGGTTTTGCTTTTGATTTTGAGTTTGATGGTTATCCTGGGAGGAGGCGGGAAGATCAGGTTCTCCATGTTTGACGACACCGGCAGTTCTGCGCACATTCAAAACAGCGTGTTAATCGTCAAATGGTGAAACGTTTTCTACGTCAAGTAATCCTTAACCAGTTACAGTTTTCTCCTCTACGTGGTTTCGTCGCTTTATATTTGCGGCTGACTGTATAAAAGGTTTTTAATCTACGCCACGTTCTTTTAAACGCTGTCTATATTTTAGCGTCGGTTTTTGGTGAGAGACATCAGAAAAGTGCGAGCGCTTCCACTTCCTGGAGTGCCTTTATACGCAAGAAAAGGCGCAAAACCTCTTCACACAGGATATAACACGATCTTTACCAACATGACAATTCACACAGTAAACAGTCGGACTTGAAAAATTTGAAAGAGACATGTTACAGTAATGTACTCCGGTAATAATACTCCACCTCAATGTGTAACGGCATCTACAGACTGAGATTCCGGCAATCGTGGATCTAATGAACTCGGGCACAAGTCTGATGCATGAAGACCGTATGATGGCAACACCTACTGAACCAAGAATAAAAGTGTGCATCATTCACCTGCACTGCTATACTGCTGAATAACGGAGCTAGGCAGAAACATTTGGGTTCGACACCAGGGCCACGTTGATCAGTGCGTTATTTCATGCTGCTTTCCTGTTGGTCGGTCAGTAGATATAGATGGTAAAAGCAGTCACACTGTCATGCGATGGTCATCCTGAATGTCAGACTCCATCAGATTTTGGCCCTGGCCATCTTAGAACCTCTCACAGTGCAACACAGGACCACCATTTTGGAGACACAACCACAGATATCGCCACATTTCCAAATTTAAGACTAAGACTCGTTACTGGTCTATTCCTCCGACTCGGGGTCGTCTCGGACTCCTGCATTGTCGCATCAAGACGACACCGTTTCGTTCTACTGTTTACAGCTGGAACAACAATACAAACTCGCTAACCTTCTGGGTTATTACCTGCAGCTTGTTCTTGGTTCATGAGTTTGACGTGAAGGTTGAAGATCTGCTCCTGGACTTTACTCTGAGACAGTTTTAGCTTCTCTCTCCGACTCACCATGTAGCACAGATTCCTCACCTGGAGGAAAGAGCAGGACAGAAACGGAATCAAAGCGTGAAACGCGACCGCGTCGGAATCGGGTTGCGGCGGCGCGACACTGACCCTCTCCAGGTCCTGTCGGAGGTGCATGAACATGCGCATGCGCGTGTGTATGCTGTCCTCCTGCGGCTGCCGCAGCAGGTTCCCCTCCTCCTCTTTAGGTGGCAGAAGGGCTTTGTTAAAACTGCTCTTCCGCTTCAGCTTCCAGTACTGGTAGATAAAGTCGAGCAGGTGGAGAGGCAGCCCCAGTTCCCGCGCCACCTCGTCTGGCTGCACCAGCTTGTAGAACTCCTCCTCGAGCTCCAGGAGCTTCTGCGCCCTCTGTCCCACCTTCTCCGTCTCCGTCGGGGGTTTGGGTCGGGCCGGGCTCAGATCCGGCTCGGGCGCTTTGGGCTTGCTGTGCTTCAGGCAGTAGGATTTGAACTTGACCTCGTCGCCTTCGTCCAGGATGGTCTTCATCTCCAGGCTGTGCTCGAAGGCGCAGGTGACGTGGAAAGGGATGGTGCAGTTCTTCACCGAACACTGAAGAGGATTACAGAGAGTTAGACGACACAAGCTTACAGAAGCGCGAGACGGCGTTCTGCTCTTCACGTCTTACCTGTATGCAGGCGCCGGTTTTGATCTTGCACAGGCTGCAGATGAGAGACCAGCGGCTGGGGGGGATGTGAGACAGTTTAGTGATGGGCTCCATCCTCTCTGGACAAGCGATGCTCACCTACACACACACACACACACACACACACACACACACACACATACACACGATGGCACTCTTTAGCAAGGCTTTATCCAATAACAGCGTCGTATTTAGAACCCTGAATGTAAGCTGTGCTTGGACTCAAATGTAAATTTCCAAAGCGTTCATGAACGACGCTTTCACCAACA
>JAQQZR010000036.1:1394642-1411504 GCA_030068235.1 Notoglanidium macrostoma | reverse complement strand
GGCTACTTTGAAGAATCTAAAATATGAAACATATTTTGTTTTTTTTACACTTTTTTGTTTACCACATAATTCAGTATGTGCCGTACGTGTTGCTTCATAGCTTTGATGTATTCAGTAATGTTTTACAACGTAGAAAGCAAAAACAAAAAAATTAAGAAAAACCTATGAAAAAGAGTAGGGGTGTACAAACTTTTGACTGGTAGTGTAACTACAGACGTTTTCTCACGCCTTACACAAAACAAAACAGCAAGAGGTTTGAATGTGTGTTTTACAGTCACACAGTTTAATCATTTAACAACTGCTCTGAGATAATTCAGTTAAATATTAATTAATCCTCTTGCAGCACAGGAGGATGAGCTACACTCCGCAGAGGCAGGTGTGTGTGTGTGTGTGTTTCAGCGCTCACCTGATGAACACAGATGTTGCACTTGTCACAGAAGACCATGTCGTTGCCCTCCTCGCTGTCGGGCGAGCGACACACGTCGCAGATGACGTCCTCGTCGTACTCGATGCCCAGCCCTTCCTCCGTCTCGATGGCGTGGTTCATGTTCTCATGGCACTTTCTTTCTAGAGCCTCCATCGTTCGCTCCATGGTCAACTCGTCCACCGTCGTTTCCCCTGACACACGTTTCAAAGCACGTTAACTGACAGAAAAACTCGCTTCGCTTCAGTCTAAAATAAGGCAAAATAAATCAATAAAGCTAGGAATACATGTAAAAGCACGAGTGTTTAACCGACTTCAGGGGGACTGACCCATGTGCAGCAGCTCGGCGTTGAGGTGTTGTAGCCAGTACAGGTCGGTGTCGTCCAGGTCGTACCTGCACATGCCCTCGGACAGCTCCTTAATGTTCACGTAGCCCGTCTCCGTGCAGTCCTGACTCCAGCACTGGATGTACTTCCTCGGCCTGGAGAACAGAACCTCCTTCGGCTTCTCCACCATGATCCTGCCCCACACACACACACACACACACACACACACACACACACACACACACACACACACACACAGTTAATTCCATACAAATACACATACAGTGTGTTAATGCAAGAATACTGGAGGAGTGTTAGAAACGGAAAACATGAGGACACTGTTTATGGTGTAAGAAGGGGAAAAAACAGAAAGAGAGACAGACAAAGAGAGCGAGCACGAGAGCAAGAGACAGAGGAAGAGAGAGAGAGAGACAGACACTGAGAGAAACAGAAAAAAAGCGACAGAGAAACAGATGGAAAAGATGGACACACATTAACCTGATAGAGAGACAGCGACAGCTTAAAGATTACGAGAGAGACAGACAGGCGGACAGAGAGACAGACAGCAACCTGGCAGACAGACAGACAGAGATCAGCTAGAGAGACAGACAGACAGTGAGCTGGACAAAACGAGAGAGCGGCAGAGAGAGAAAGACACTGACTTGACAGAGAGAGAGAGAGAGAGAGAGAGAGAGAGAGAGAGAGAGGCACGGACCTGATAGAGGGATGGGGAATGGTATCGGGGCTCGCCAGGACCTGCACTCCTTTCTCCCACTCCTGCCTCCAGGTGTCGGCCAGCAGGTAATAATCATCAGGAGAGACGTGGTGAGAGTCCGGCAGCTTCATGGCACTGATCAGGTCTTTCCTGAACACCTGAGTAACACACACAGATCACCACGTCACCATGACAACCACATGGCCTGGTAGTAAATAAACTCCGATCTGTTCTCTATAGAGTAAACAACGATAAACACTGCAGGTAAACAGGTGCATCTCTCCAGGTTCTCACCTCTGCTGGCTTTTTCTGAGCGGAGGCGGGGGTTCCGGGTTTACTGCCATACTTATTCGTAGAAAAGGACGTCGAGGGACCTGGAGGTGAAGAGAACATTAAAGAAGAACTTGAAGGTGAATTCACGATGTTACTCAGGTGCGTCTGATGTACTTTACTAAAGCCTGGAGGATACTTGTTCAAACATGTGGTCATCCGGAGCGTCACTTTCACACAGTGCAATACCGACATAGCCAGACGGGGCGCTGTAGTACGAGGTCCCGTCAGCACCAGAACGAGAGATACGTAATCTAATGAAGAGGCAGATTTAATAGCGTTCCATCTACATAAATGGAAACGTCACCACGTTCCCGGTTGACATTTAAAATCACAAAATGTAGTCAACTAGGAACTTAGGAAGATATTCCAAGGATGCGTTCGGTGCTAACCGGTCACCTAGCGGGTACAGCTCGAAATGCACGAATTACTCACGTGAGCATGTAAACTATTCTGCTCATGGAGCAACTGTTTATGTTGGTATTGCACCACGTGCACAAGTGAAGCTGAAAACGACCTCAGGACACGCGGCCCCTGGGAGAGACACGCGTGACATGCAAGGCGGCCATGTTAGCAAGCATATATTTAAAAAAAACAAAAAAACACCTAGAGGAACAATAATAAATAGTCGAACTGAATATTGATGCTCATCACACACAGCACATGTACAAACACTAATGATTATTATTTTTTTAAGGTTTGTCATGATTTAGAAGGGGTGTGTGTGTGTGTGTGTTTTTACTCACTCTCATTGTCTGAACTGTCACTACTGCTTGAAGTCCTGAGTCGTTTCATCCTGATGTATCCTGAGAGAGCGTGCGAGACAGACAGAGTGAGAGAGGTTGAACTGATCATTTACTTTGATTCATTACACAAATTTATGTGAAGTTTTGTACAAGTTATTTTTTGTACATAACATTAAAACAAAGCCCAAAACCCAAAAGCACGTGGTGCGCGGCCCCCTGGTGGTCTGTGAAGGCACTGCAGGTGCTCCCTGACCTAGCGATCGATAGCGTCGCTTCACTGTGGGAGCCATTATTCATTGATCTATTTATTTAAACACATCTCCATGTATAAAGTGTTAGTGAATAATCAAATTCAGGCAATTCTATAACAATTAGAAAACCAAGGTGACTTTCAGTTTTAAAACAGCACCCATCCGGTGCTGTGTCGTGGAGGCGTGATGTCGCAGAGTCACCATCACCACCCTGTAGTTCTCCGTCTTACCATAAATTTCAAGCCGTAGAGCAAGCTAGTGTGTTCTCTCAGCCCGCGTCCCTCATCCAAATCCCGTTCCTGTAAAAGACGCAAACAAAAAACTACTCAGCTGCATTTTTTTTTTTTTTTTTTAAAAACATCGCAAAAAGCCTCAACATCACAGCGCCGGCAGACGAAAAGAAATACGTGAACGAACCGACGTGAACATTTTAAACCGCTCTGGATAATCACATCGGTAACGTAAAACAGCTCTATTTGGATGGGATTACTTTCACCGACGCGTCTTCCACGGGGATTTTTTATAAATACGTTCTGATGACTGTACAGCACCTTTCACCACCCACATGTATTTAAACAAACACACACGAATAAAACAAACAAAAAAAAAAAAAGTTTCAGTACTTTTACAACAGGATGAACTGAGATGAAAGGAATCCTCTGGGAGGAATATTTCATATTTATATTCAGAAATCTACACGTTATAAACGTCTACATGTTTATAAAGGTGTAAAGGTTTATATGCTCAGCGTTGTAACTAAAAAAAAAAAAAGTCATTAAGGTGGATAAAATAAAACGTCTGTTAGTGAGCACTTCGGAGGAGCGTCTGCTCCTGACACGCACGCACACACGCACACACACGGATTATAAATATTAGAAATATAAAATGATGTAGCTGAACATACAGAACAAAGAAAAATGATAAGATAAGAAAAATATCTTTATTCTTGCCTGTCAATCATTCTGGATTCACGTGTCGATCGGCTCGTCTGCTGTTTTTATTAGAAGACTACATTTTTACAATACAGTCTGATACGGTCATTAATACATTCATTTTATGCCACTATTTAACCTGACTTTTCCAAATGAAATAAAACCCGCTCTTATTTCAAACCTAGCTAGATAATGTAGCTAGCTAACGTGCTTAACGTCATACAGAACGTGTGCTTTCACTCGGCCGATATATAAACCTGTGATTACTACAACTACCAATACACAGGATACAATCTGGAATATTAACAGAATATATTAATAATTAACTCATTTCATCAAATTATGATTTTTAAAGCTAATAAAAAATTTTTTTTTTGCTAATTAATTAAACTTTAACCACAGAAGCTCAAATCAAACAAAGCCATAAAATGAAGGTAGCACGTCTTGTTTTCTAGAAGGTACCACTAGCACTTTCTTTCTTTTTTTTTTTTCTTTTTCTTGTTCCTTGTGCGTCACAGCATCCGCTCAACACATAAAGAAACTACTGTTGTGACGCTGAATGCAAATTAATGAACCAAAAGGTTGATCTACACACTTGAGAATGTTGTGGGTGAAAAAGGGGAATTTCAAATAGATGTAGAAATCCCACGGTTTTATATTTATAGCAAAGTGACCTGTCAGTCAAACGAGCGATGGAGCTAAACGCAAAAACGTCATTTTTAACAATAACGGCGCTTACTAAAACATTCCAGATACAGCGCTTAAGAAATAGACATTCTTACAGCTCTGAGTGCTTTTTGTGAATATGTAAATGTAAATAAAACCACAGGCATACAAGATATGAACAAATCTATTCGCAAATTGTTTGCAGGAAATACGGTGTCCATGGAAATTCATTTAGTTGAAAAAAAAAAAAAATAGATCTTATTCTGCGTTTCAGTTTTGAGCTGGTGTAAATTTCCATTTCCAAGGAAGCGCTCTTTCCGTTTAGTCATCACTTTGTAATTTTGAGCTCTGTTCGCCTTTTATGGCGTGCTGTGGGCGTGGCTAAATGTGAACACGCCCTGCTTTGTTACCGATTTACAGTTACTTGGTGTTTGTCAACATGCACACTTTATTAAATACTAAGAAAACTACAAAAAGTTTGATGGATTGAAATCCTGATGGATTATTTGGCGAAACCGTTTACACACAAAATATTCATAAATGACGACTGATATTCAAGTTACATCAGCAGGTTTAGACTTTTGTAATCTTAAGCTTTTTTGTAAAGGAGTATTTACATTTTTTTATTTCACATGAGTAAAGAATGCGTGTACTTCTACCTCCTCTAACTACAGGATATATATATATTTTTCCCCCCACAAGGGAAATCCTTGGACACCGGAAGTCATAACCACGCCCCCGAACCAGTAAAGGGGCGGGGCTTCACGCGCGTTCCTGAGGCTGAAATTCTTTACAAACGACTTGCTTTAATTTACAGCCGCTTCCTGGATGTAAGGAATAAATGACAACATTACAGCAGGCACTTTATGTCGCGCGCTCGTCCGGAAAACAGCTTTAAAGCGTTCTTGGGATATTTTTTAATACTTGATGTTAAATTAAAGTATCGCTAAAATAAAAATAAAGATCACATTTAAACACGAAACACATTCTAAAAGTAAAATATATTTTACTGATGTCTAATAAGTTAGATGCGACTTCATTTTGAATCACTATTACTGGATAAATTGGGTGTTAAAAAAACGTGACAGAGCAAGGCGCCATCTTGAACCGGGTTGCCAGGTCAGTATTAAATCCGTACCATGTATTGGGGGTTCGGAGACCAAGCGAAGGTATTTTTTAATCCGCGAGATTTCAAATAAATTTAAATAAACACAATAATATCGCGCATGTGTCCTTATTATACAAAATAAGAATGTCTAGTGCATTTAAGGTATCATGCTAAACCAAATGCTAATGCTAGCGCGGGATTTGATACGGCCTTGGCGCCAAACTCGAGCCGCCCTACACATTAGCTACGGCTACAGCCTTGATAAAGAGGGAAATACACTCACCTCCACTAACCATACAAACATTATTGTTCTCAATTCTAAAACCAAAGCTTCTTATCATGTTTTGGCGCCTGATGTGATTAAAGATAGTGTCCAGGTTCGGAGTGAAAGCCGCTGTTTGTAAGCGGGGCAGTGAGCACAGGGGCCTGGAGCAGCCTGGGAAACACCAGCAGTATTGTTCATGTAACCTGGAGTCTTACCTTACACCCCTAAACCAGCTCTGATCAACTCAGTTAGAGCTCCGGATAGTTCCCCTCGAGTTAGAAGTCCGGGATTATTTGAGCAAATGTGTATTATTGAGATTTATTCAGTTGAACAATGTCAACACGCGAAAAAAGCTGCAGCCTTCTTTCCACCACCACACAACAGCCCTATTGTACAGGCCGGGCCGCAGGGTCCTAAACTCCGCCTCTTCATGGCCAGGCTGGGATAGGTTTGGAAACAACGCTTTTGTATCAAGCTCCCTTTTCACACATGTACCAAGGCAGTACGGAGCCTTATAAGGGTCATGGAGGGGATTTTTATTTATTTATTTATTTTTAGATACTTTAGAATTACCTCGCGGTTAGGGTTAACGCTAAAGTATTTTGAGGGAACGCAAAAGTAGCTAAAAAAAATCCTCATCCTGATCCTTAGGAGGTTCCATACAGAAGCGCATTGCATCCACAAAAGAAAAAAAGAGAATAAATTGATGAAATGATCTCGTGATTACGAGCAGCTCAGACTGGACTTTCCACCTGAACCATCCTAATGCCTTGAGATTCCTGCTCAGTGTTGACATGCAGTAATATTAATGCCATCCACATTAAGTAACATTAATATTTCCGGGTGTCTCAGACCGAGAAGTAAATAAAACCAGATTAAGTGCTACGGCACCATCACTGCACACCGTCTTCTCCCGTAGCCTAGGTTAGTGACGATTGATAACTAGGCTACCTTAACTTTTCCTCATACTTATGAGATCCTGATCTCGTAATTACTGGAGCTTTTCTTGTAATTACAAGATAGTAACTCGTAATTGTGAGATAAGGTGTCTAATTCTTTTTTTGTGTGTGAATGAAATGCGATTCCATATACGCCGATGCAAAATGCCAAAGCATTTTTCTTTTTCTTTACTTTATCAAGTTCACATACACACACTAAACTGGGTATCCAGATCAACGAGTACCAGAAGAACCTAATCGGTACATCTGAAAAAATGCTAATAAATGTGGCAATACATGAATCTTTATCTTGTATACATGTTTTTGTTTCCATTTCGCCATCATCGCGATTGTATTTGTAGCTGTCGTATGAGTTTGGCGTCCCGTTGGTGGATTTTAGTCGAGCATCGTAGCAGCGCTCATAGCGAGATGTTAATCGAATGTTTCTCCCACAGCCAGCACTTTGTCCTCATTGACCGACATGATGGCACAAATTCAGCTTGTGGGAGTGACCGAGTGCTTTCTGACCCTCAAGTACTTTTATATGGAGTTACATTGTCTGTGGCATTCATGCACAACATCAGCTATGGAGCAGCAGGTTTGTGTAAAAATGTTTTATCCTGAATATAAATCCCTTCCAAATTCATAGACAAGACCCCATCTCCCCCTCCCCTTCCCCCTGTCCTGTGATTGGCTGGAAAATGCCACCTGTTGCTGATTGGCTGGAGTAGTGTTGCGTGGCTCGGACTGGGCCTAATTTTTTGTTTCTGTGTTTACAGAATCAGAGCTGCGTACGAGCACCAGATTTTTTTTAGCACACACACAGAATGGACAGCTAGCAGACCGTGACGACATCCGCTATGAATTTGACAAAAAGTGTATGGGATTAGAACTGAGGACTGCACCTTTAAGAACCGAGTAGAGAAGATGAAAGGCGGAGAAACATGTTTCACGCACACTACAGGCAGGTACAGGTTCCTGAACATGAGCATTTGCAAAAATAAAAGATAAAAGTTTTTCTCAACGTTATAATGTTAAAAGTCTGTGGGCGTGGCCTGAGTGTATTAAGATCTGCATTTAACCTAAAATCCAATTGTGAACAGAACCCATTAACTACTACTACTACTAATAATAATAACAATAACAGGGTCATACAATAATAAAACTCTCCCATAGAAATATTTTTATATACTGATAAATCACAGTGTACATTCATTTCTACAAATCTGTCTCATAAAAACAACAACCGATAAACCGTGCAAAAGTACATTAAATATCACGACGTGTTTTTTTCTCATCTGTACAAAACAGACAGAGTTTGGTCACAATCCTTTTTTCACCCTTTTTTTTTTCCTGCATAAAAACGGGATGTAAAAGAGACAGCTTCACGGAGCAGTACATTCAGGTTCATCGGATTGGCAACACCTCAGCTTTAGATTTTCATTTCTATAAATAAGTCCGATCTGCCCTTTTTTGTAAAAAAAAATAACAATAATAATAAAACAAAAACAGAGAATAAAGTGTCCAAGCACAAAGAGAAAAGATATTCAGCATCAAAGTACGGACTAAAGTAGAGAAAAGGTGACAATTCGGAGAATCTCGTGATTGTTATAAAAATACTCTAAACAAGTATGAATCCTGATTTACAAATGAAGCACAGCTACAGAGAGCGAAGAGCCACATGTACGGATAAATAAATATCTACACGCTTTAACTTACTTTCAGCATGACTGATAAAGCAATGACATTCAAAGACTTTTCACTGTCGCAGGAATAATCTTTAACAATTCAGGGAACGTGAGAATGAACAGCATTAAAAACATTGAAGTTGCAAAAACGTACAATTTAGCAGCAGTACAAAAAAAAGTTATTGTTTAAACCAGAGGTTGTGGATGTTTTTGTAGCCCAGGAGCCATTTTGATGTTTAAATAAAAACCAACCTTAGACTTGCTGAGTACAGACTGAATTTTATGAACCTAATGTAAACATTTAGACTCATTATGTCAACATTTTACCTGTTTACTGGCACTACAGTGTTTCGCTTTCACAGGAAAAGTGAGTAAAGCGCTCTTGGTTCGATTCCGACTGAACTCCAGCGTGGCCTGTGAGTGAATCGACTCGCCTGTGAGTGAATCGACTCACTAGAAGTAAGCGAATCAAACACTCTGTATGCTTTGTGCTGCAGACAAAAAGAGGGAAAACTCTGGATGCGACATATAAAATGTTTTACACTTACTATTTACAGAATTATCTAATCACTTCTTTACCGCCGGCTCTTTTGTTTGTGATTTTTTTTAATTTCATCCAATGATTCGTTTCATTATATACACCGTGAATCGAAACTAAATGAATCCATTTGGCCCTGATTCAGACCGAGTTATTAAGGTTTGCATTTCATTCCAGACTAATGACTATTAATATAATACCTCTGATGGTTAATGGTGGTTTGTGATTTCCACCACTGTGACCTCCTGACCCCTAGGGGTCCCCAGACTCCACTACTGAGCACCACAGGTTTAAACCAAGCTTTAAACCATCAGAGAGAGAGAGAGAGAGAGACATGAGAGAGCGAGTGGACTCTGCGTCCGCTTCATCACATTCACGGCTAGATCATGAACTCTAGTTCACTTCTCGTTGTAAGATTGTACATAAAAAAACGAGTTTGCGTTCGATCCTGGTCACAGTCCCAACTGCATGTCAGCGAAGTTGAAGAAGTTGTCGATGTCCTGTGAGGCTGAATTTTTATTCTCAGAAACAAACACCTGTGAATACAAAACAAACAAACAAGAAACAGACAAGTCATTGAGCAAGATTTCTACACATCCGTATTAAAATGTTTAACCAGTCGCTGCTTATGATGTCATCAGACTCGGAATCAGGCTCCTCCCCCTCCTGAAAAGCGACTGGGTATGAATTTAAGTAAGGAATAACACACAGCGTGACGTGCTGGTTTAGGAAAATAATCCAGGCTGTTAGTCACTGTTACATGCCACAGCTGATTATTTCCCTACAACGGAACTTCCTGAAGTGTTTTTATTCCTCTTACGCATCACCACCGCTGAGGAAGTGGCGTTTCCTCTGCAGCTGGATGAGAATTTTTAAAAATAAACACAGAAGGACATGTAAATATACAAACGCAACAGATCCAATTTTTGTCATTATGTTCTTATTTTCTAGCGCTCTCTCTATCGTGACTTCTTCATTCTCAAGTTGGAGTCGCTGAAATGATCCGACTTTACTAGCTAGAGATCTGTCACCGTGTGGCATTCCATTGCGCATTTCCTAATAGGAAGGATATTGCCAGATTCCGAGTTTAACAGAAATCCCAAGAGTGTGTATTTAAATGAAGATTACGCTGAGCTTTGCCTTTGGAAAACTGTATTTTGGAGGAATTTGAAACAACAATTTTCGTATCTGGAAGTGGATTCATGGGAAATTTGGTCAGAGAGTCGGAGGCGCATGCTGATGACATCACAGTGCTGGAATGTTTATTCAGGAAGATAATTGTCCTGTAGTTACCTTTGTTCCTTGGAACACCTCGTTAGCAATAATCCTGCAGGCTTCCACCACGCCGTCTCCGTTCAGCTCAAGAGCCACCACGGGACCTACACACACACACACACACACACACATACACACCATTAAACCAAAACAGGAAACACCAAGGACATGCTAAGTCAGCAAGGGCGCCTGAGATGAGCAGATTTCCTGTAGTTTTCTTGCAGTGTTGTATATACACGGCTTTATTGAAAGCTCGATTCTGATTGGCCAGTTACAGCTCGGAGTTACCCCTCGGAGTTCTGACTTTTTTCCCCCTCGGAGTTCTGACTTTTTTGTCAGTTCTCTGACATTTATTTCACGTTGCTGCCTCATACAATCTTGGAAGATTTTTTAATATAAATTTTAATGTTTAGATTAACGTGAATTATAACGCTACACTGGCTAACCTTAGGAACGCTACAGAGTTTACATTCCTATGGAAGCAGTTCCAACCATAAAATCTAATGGAGTAGCAATAAACTCATTTCTGAACCAATATTGTGTGTGAAATGATTGATTTCTTTAGTAAGCAGCCGTGTAATAGGACATATAATGTACAGCTCATGAATTCAAGATTCAAGAAAGGAGGTTTGTATTGAGACATGCTATTGGCTCCTCGCTAAAATGATGTCAAAATGAATACTGAATCTAGTGAGAGGGAAATCTCAGCTGTAATTTCAGCCAGACATGAAGCGTTATCCTCAGAAAGATGCGCTCACAAAGTCTGGAACGGCGTTTTTGGCTCTCTTTTTCTTCTGATGTCTCCCAGGATTTGAACACCATGTCTCAATAAAAGCACGTGGTCTGAATTTCTGCAACATTCATTCAAAACAAAGAAGTGTAGACATTATACTCTGATATTAGGCCACAATCTAAACTTGAACGACACACTGTGTATTTCCACATTTATCTCAAAATCCTGCTGCGTGACTTCCGACTGGGTTTGTGACTGAGGGTCACGTATAAAACTGACCTGCTTACGACACGCAGTTACACTTGGAGGAAATAACAGAGAAAATAATATTATTCAGTTCTGGCTTGAATCTTTTACGTGCGATGTGAGGAGAGAACACCACGGCACCACGTGCTGACATATGACAAAAGCATGAAATTGTTTATTTCCCTGACTCTGTATTAATGAGCTTAGCTAGCTTAACCATGCGCGTACTCACATCAGGTGATCCATACCGTGCCCGAGCACGTTTGACCCATGGGTCGGTTCACTAGCGTGATCGCTGTGTGCCGTGCTCATGCGCGGTTCAGCTGGACTCGTGCATGGTTCGTATCAGTGTGATCGCTAACCGTGCCCAAGTACAGAACCTGAGCGCCATCACGTGCAGATTTCGATTCATTTGGGAACATTAGGGTTAATAAAGGGTCTGTTTAATGAATGCAAATTGTAGTTGGAGAGCAAGTCCTCCATCCTCCCTCGAGGTCATCTGCCTCCGTAAAAAATGTCTTATGTGTGCAGCGCGAGTTACAGAAAATCACCCATCTGTACACTGTGTGAAAGGGCCGTGTGCCACCACGGAGCGGCTGAGCGTTTTTAGCAGCGTGCCATCACTGAGGGCGAAACTCATGCCAAGAGCAAGGTTATAAACTGATAAATAAACAAACAGATAAAAATGATCCAATAGGACTTACAAGCATAAAATATTCCATTTTGATCTAGTTAAAAAATGTGAGAGGTTTCAAAATTATCGAAGCTCGTCAGTGTCACGTCCATCTCAGTGACCAATCAAAATCAAGAAGGGGCGGGGCTTATGATATCTTCTTTTTGAACTTGTATGAATTCCCGCATTGAGCGCAGGTCGTGAAATCTTTCCATCGTTACAGCTGACCTTTCTAAAGTAAACAGAGGCTTGATGCGTACAATGAAGGAAGTGCTAGATGGGTTTTGTAACTTAGCAACAATAAGCCCTTTGAAGACAGAGAGAAGCGCTCTGAATATAAATTTGTGGGCGCTGTCAGTGCAAAAATAGGGGCACGACGTCTGCAATGCACATCCACGTGTAAGCGCTGTTACTATGGAAACGCTTCAGTGGTAGAAACAGGTACATTAATAATTATACAGAAATAACCCACACCCTGTGACCAATCGGACCGGAAATTCTCCTCACACACCCCTGTATAAATGATGATATGTTTAGCGGTTATCATCCAAACCTTGACCCACCCTTGTTTTGGTTTAAGATCCTGAAAATTGATGACTCAAACATAACCATGTGCTCAAACCTCAACTTCCTGTCTCTCTGCTGCTACGCTAAGCTTAAAAAGAAGCAAGCAGAAAAAGAAAAAGAAAAAAAAGCCACCCCTGTGAGACTCTACACGCTGTGATTTTAACACACCAAGCCTTTTGTTGTGTTTTTTTTAAATAAATAATAATAATAATAAAAGGAGAAGGTCTCTGACCTTTAGCCGTCCACTCGGTGAGCTCCTCCGCGCTGTTCTGGAAAACTCTGCTCACGTCTTCAGGACGCATGGACACCTCTTTGGTCTGGATGAGGACGAAGCCCTTGGCAGTCGTCTGCACATACAGAACAAAATTACAGAAACGTACGTCCAATCTGGAGGAATCTCTCACTGGGTTTCTTCTTGGTTACTATGGCAACCTATCATACATTAAAAAAAAGGGAAGAAATGATGAGCTGTCAGGATGAAGCAGTGTTACTGTAAACCTCTTGAGGTTTATTTTCCCCTAACAGCACATCCTGAAGTGTTTATTCCACATTTTTTTTCGACGATTTGCCTGCATGTTTTTATGTATTAAAAGAACTTCTTATCCATTTATAGTTACATTCGATTTTCCGTGTCACTTCCTGTTCTCACTTCTGTTATAGCAGCTATAAACACCAAAGACGTCCCTCACCAGCCACTCTTATTTGTGTTCCGGAGCAACCTCGAAACGCAAACTCCTCCGTCCTGAAGCGGTCGGGAAATGTGCAAAAGTATGCGCACCCCCGACCATCACACCCATACGACGTGCTTCTTTTTCCCCAAATTGTTACCAGGAAGTTGCAACGTTCAGCAACAGGAACACACGAGCGCGAGGATTAACCGTCTTGACTTCACTATGGACCAGATGATCATGATGAAGATGTCAGCGTTTTGGTTATCACGCCGCCCTGACGATGCCACGTTGCACTTCTGGCGTAACACGAGCGCTTTAACACTATAATAAGTGTTGCTTTTCTCAGGCCCAGTAAAATCTGCTTTATATTTGGACGCTGAAATCATTGCTGCAAGTTTCCCCTTTTGATGAAAGCTTCCTGTTCTCAAAAAAGTGTCAGTTAAGGGCACATACCACAGAATTTTCTTCTTTTTTTTTTTGTAATGACTATGTATTAAGGATAGAGCAGTACCATTTCCTGAGCAAACAATTACAAGATTGTTATAGCTCATGGATACACCTCTTATTTAGCTCCGTTTCATGTGTCCTGGTGTAAGGAGACGACGATACGGTTCCCTTTTTGCCCTCCTACAATGAAACATGAGGCTAATTCTTCTAATTTCATCATGTGCAGTGGATATAAAAAGGTCTCCCTACCCCCCGTTACAGGCTTTCTGCCCTTGGCAGGTTTCTGTGAAGTAAAAGAATGGCAGATCTTTTACACCTTTAAGCTGATATTGCAAAGTAAACAAAAATAGTCTAAAATGAACACTAATACTTTGTTGATTTTATTACACCACTCAGTCTTTTTGTTTAAGAGTCTGTCAGCCTGGCGCAGCTTAAACTTTGCACTAAATTCGACTGGTATTTGTGGCTTGTCATGCTTCCGTGCACCTTGATAAAAAACCCCAGCGTTGGCAGAAGAAAAGCAGCCCTATAGCATGACGCTGCCACCACCGTGCTTCACCTGGGCATGGTGATCCTTTGGTGATGTGCTTTTTTGCACCAAACATATATTGGTTGAATCAGACCAGAACACATTTTGCTACAAGACGTGCGGGGTGATTTAGCCAGACTTGGATGCTGTTTGTGAGAAAGGGTTTCTGTATAGCCACGTGTGAAGAATACGAGAGTAATCAGTACGTGCAGCTCCTGTAATGCTCCTCTATATCTCTTCTGTCCACCTCACTGAGAAGTCTTTGTTTTGTTTTGTCTTTTGTACATTCCGGAGGGACGTCCTGTTCTTGGTGACGTCACTGTGGTACTCCGTGTTCCGCACGTGTTGATGATGGCCTTCACGATGTTCCTTGGTACATCTAATGTCTTTTTAAACTTTTTTATACCCGGTCCTGATTGTTACCTTTGAGATCCTGTACTTGCTTTGTAAGCTCTTAGAGGAGCACAGCTTAGAGGTCGGATGAAAGCAAGGTGTGAAGTAAATCCTGCAGAATCAGCTGAGCTTTGTTCGGGGATCATCCGAATAATGTCATTGGTGACAGCTGTATGATAATTGCTATTGAACATGAGATCCTTATGCAACCAGGTCATTGAAACTTTTTTGTATTTCTCTAAAATGTTTGATTGTTTTTCACGTAACTGTACATGTCGTAATTTCACACCGAGGGTGGAAAAAGTCCTGTCATTGTAACAGGGGTGTGTAAACTTTAAATACCCGCAGTATTCGCTCCTAAACCAGTCAAAGCTTGAAGTGTTTGTTTACACAAACCAGGTGAACTGCGACATCATTTCATTTAAGCAGGAACACATTGGATTTGGAGACAAAATGGAAATGAATGTCTCACTTTTCCAAACAGGAGGTTTAGTGTACCGGCAGTCAGACGTCCTGTATATAATCAACATACATCAGTTACAAATCAGCTTCAGAAGTAAAATCACTCACGCTTGAAAAGCGTAATAAAGTAAATACCGCACTTCTCTCTTTTTTTTTTTTTTAAGTGAAAAGAAAATCTCTCTCTGTCTGTCTCTCTCCCCCCCTCCACCCCGCCCCCCCCCCTCTCCCACCCCCCAACCCCCCTCTCTCTGGGTGTGGTAAATGGAGGAAACCGATTTCATTTCTCAGTGTGGTTAATGAATGATGGTTTCGGGCAACTATTTAAAATTAAGACGACACTAAAACACAACATCAGCCCTTTTTTACAGCCTCTGGGACATTTTAGCAAAAGGAGTAAAGGGAAGTTAGAGAAGTTCCACAGAGGAAGACGGCGCATGTGATCTTGTTAAAACACGTTTAAAAATGTCAGACGACGCTGACGTCTAAAACATGTTTAGAAGTTAAGTTACAGTAGGAGGCTTACAGCTTCAGTGCATCAGGTTAGTAGAAGTCAACTCTTTATTCTACACCACCATCCATTATACACCATCCAGGTCATTTAATGAAAAACCTTTTTACATATTATTTTTAGTTTAGTTTACTGGCATTAATTAAAGAATGTTTAAAAAAGCTATAGAAAGCGAGTCGACACAAACCCGTAAATTAGGACAGATAAAAATGAACCGTTCAGTGTTGGGAAAAGAAATGGCAGTGTATAAACGGAGAACGGGCCGGTTTGTCTCTGCAGAGCCGTAAACAAACACCTCAGCTGACGGAGGACTTAGCACTCGCTTATCATTATTACATTATTAAATATTTGTATTGGCATAGAGGCAAGTCAAAATAACTTCCACTTCTGTTTCTCAGCCTTTACCCTGATGGTTCATTTCGTGCTCCGTGCTGTCTGGGTGCATGACCTTTTATGGAGTTTTGTGGGCGTCACTGAATGCAAGTGAGCTGTACAGGTGATCAACCTACTCACACGAGTCAAAAGAAAATCAGAAATTTGAAACTTCTGTTTAGAAAATTTGTTGGACAATCAACAGAATTTCTCCACATTAAATGGCGATTACTGAATAACTCTTACCTCATCGATGAGCTTCCGAGCGTTGGCCGTGGTGTAATCTCCGGCAAAGAAGATGAACAGGCAGGACTCCTCGCTCTCCTTTCTCCTCCCTCCTTTGGTCAACGGGACGAGGCTGCGGTTCTTATCGGCAGACACGCGGACGCCCTTAAACTCCGACTCGGGATCGGGAAGAGGAACGTGCTCCAACACGGCGACCTCCTCGGCCATTAGACTCCAGTTGTTCTCTTCTGAAACGGGCGTGAAGTCGTGTACGTTGCTCCAGTTGTTGTTGAAGATGCTCAGCCCCGCGTCCTTGAAGTGGAAGGCCAGTTCGGGGTAATAGTACTGAAAACAGCCGAACTTCATGCCCGTAGAAGACTCGATGATGGGCTGCGTGGCGCAGCACAGAAACACGTCCATTTTCTTGCAGTCTCTGGTGCGGAACTGTTGGCACGCCACCACGCACTTAACGTCTCTGCAATCCCGGAAGAAGACGCTGCCTTTTACGGGGCCGAGAATGATGCGGCAGTTGACGCAGTCGTCGACGGTGACCGTAGCCGAGTGATCGAACACGTAGATGTTGCAGTTTTCGCATTCTTGGATGATGAACTGCTGACCGTTCAGTTTCCCGGGCAGACGACCTGCGGTGGTGTCCTTCAAACCACTCAGCGTGAAGTCTTTCGGGTCAACCTGCATGACGAGAGTCAGATACAGTCAACAGTGTCCGTGTACGATTTTAACCAAAATCTGTTCTGCGTTTTAAACATCCATCCATCCATTATCTATAGCGCTTTATCCGTCTGGGTGGCGGGGAAGCTGGAGCCAATCCCAGCA
>JAQQZR010000036.1:1381563-1394542 GCA_030068235.1 Notoglanidium macrostoma | reverse complement strand
AGTGCTAACCACCGCGCCGCCGCGTTCTAAACGTGGTTTTGATTTTGATTTCGACTAGAGATGAGAGAAACGAGCAAGCGCTTCCTGGAGCGTCTATAATTCCAGAACTACCTCAGTAATAATTACCTCACTCCACATCCGTATGTAAAACTAATCCAGTCCAAATAGGGCTTCATTTTGTTTTCATCTGATATGGTGCATCAGTATCAGGGCTGATGCTGGCCGGAAGTGCAGGTGCAGATTTTCCACGTGAACCTGCCATCGTGCAGTGTTTTTCTTCAATGTCAGCCGAATGTCAAACGAAGTACTTGACCAAAACACCCTGCAGAACGTCGCTTGTTTGCTAAGGAAAGTCAGAGTTGCTGTTATGAGGGGGTGGATTGTTTGGGGGGGGCAGCTGCCACCCCGGACATTAACCATGCCACCCTGATTCAGACCTCAAATAGCAAATCTGAGACGTGGATTACTCCTGTGCACTTCACTCTCTAGGTTAATTATGAACCTGTCATTACACAGCAACAACAAGAAACAAATCAGATATAGTATCCTGATATGTAATTAGGTTAGAGCTTGTGTTATAAAATGCCATACATGTTAGGTAACATTCTTAACATTTTACAGAATGGGTTTAAAGCTTTGCCAGATGTTTGGCTTTAAAGGAAGTACCTTTAGAGCTGATGGGTAGTGTTGCCAGGTAAACAGTTTTCCCCTGCTTGTTTTGGGTTTTTAGTGCATGAATGAATAAAATGCACGTGTACCAGTTTCAACATGTAACCAAAAATAAAACTTGTAACAGCCCGTTACAAAGCGCTGTCACTGGAGACTCCTTCCATGAGCATTAAACTCTTTCGAGAAAACTCTTTAAATCCATTTATTTTATGGCGCGTCCACCTTGCGAACGAGCTGTTGCTGTAGAAACAATAACGTCTTAGCAATATAAACCTTGATTTGATTTGCAGTTGCACTACAATAGACAAATAACCATCAAGAACCTTCTAACCAATCAGAAGCCAGAAAAGAACAGCCCCATGATACATGTTGATGAAAAGAATATGTAGGGAACCTTGAACGCAACACTGTTAGATGATTATTTGTACATATTACAATACATTTTGGCGTAAGCCATCGAGTTTAAAAAACGTAGAGTTTGTGAAAGAGAAAGTGGCGGATATTATTTTCATTAAGGGCCCATGCACAGAAGGTACAGAAGCAGCCCAGGGTAACTGTACCTTTTCTTCTACTTCCTCCACAATGGGAGTCTATAGAAAAGTTTGTACACTTTTGATGAAATTTGGCACAATGATCGAGGACATCATCAGCCGACTACAGGACAATTTTGGTGTTCAAGCCCTCTAGCGCCACCAGCAGGGAAAATATACTACAAACAAAACTCATTTTTTGATATGCGGAATAATTCATCCATAAAACATGAACAAACTTGCCATCACCAAGCAGGAAGTGACGCAATATCTCAGCAAAGGCTGGACATACTGCCATCAATCTCCTTGAGGACAAGCGATGATGGTTCTTCTGGGCGTTCTCCATTTCATGAGGCTTTATTTCTGCTTTTTTTAATCCGACACAGGTTAGACATCCTAACCTTACCTTTATTCTAATTAGCACCTGTCCATCATGTGAAATCATGCGAGTCTTCAAAAGATCACCACGGCCACAAATAGATAGATGAAAATGATGATGGCCCAGCGGGTGTAGCCAACATGAACCACACTGAAACGCTACCAGAGATGTGGTTGGGGAAATTTGCATAGCCTTTTTTGTGGCTAGTAACTGACACTTGAGATGTGCATTGGGTGTGAAAATGAAATTTAAAATGAAGTTTAAAGGTGCATTAGGTAAGATTAGGTCTCTCATGGTTATGCAGGTGGGTCTGACATTTGAACAACTTTTTTCAATCCCTGACAAAGAGTGACCCCCCACCCCACCCCATCTCAATTCCCACCCATTTTCACAAAGTGTCTGATAGTAATGTTACCTTTGCAAAGATCTCATTGTTTAGAACGGTTCTTTAGTACAAAAAAAGGGAACGGAGTTGTACTTGAGAGCTGTTCATTTTATTGTTGTTCCCAAATTTCACTGCCTGCACTAAATCCACTCCCTCCCCTTTGGGTGAACAGTCAGAACCAGCCAGTCACAAGAGCTAGATGTTAGGCAGAATGAGTACGATTTGTCAAGTGCCGGTTTTGAAAGTCGGCCCTCCCTTCCCATCTCAACAAGCGAGCGCGTGAGCGTGCGAACGAGCGAGCGAGCGAGAGAGAGCAAGAAATCATGTGGTCAGGAAATCTACAGAGCAAAAGAAGAGAGTGATTTATTTATTATTAAAAATGATCCCATGTGAAATGTTTTTTCAGATAGCTGCTTATCCATCTGATCCGCATCAAAGTTCATTATACTTTTTTTTTTTTTTTTTTTGTGCCAATAAAAAAGTTTTCTAATATTAAGTGAATTGCCTTTAAGGCAAGGCAAGTTTACGCAATTTCACACATTCAAAGTAGTCAATTCACTGACCGAGCAGAGGGATGTGCCCGACATCACCTTGTGTAATGTTTACAAAGCATCGTTGTCATTAGGGCTCGGAATATAGCGCTGTTAAACCTAGTAGATGAAATGTATTTAAATCAGTCGTATGTCTAAATGTGAATCTGATCCAAATCTTACCATATCATTATCCTAGTGACTATTTCTTAGATAAACATAGTAACCCCGCCCCCTTAAAAAATACAAGAGAACAAAGAGCCATTCTGGGGAAGGAAAGGAGTCAGAAGCTCGATCGGCTCCGTTATTGCCATCACTAATGACTGACAGGAGGCTCATCCCAACACAAACACTGGGTCCGGACCGGAAATCACTTTTCCGAACGGGGTTTCTCAGCCAATTATTACACTTCTGCCAAGGCAATGACCTGATCCTTTATATTTTTAGCATGTTCTACATACCTTTCAGGTTATTTGTACAAGCGAGAAATTTAGAAAATGGAGTATTGCACCTTTAATGCAATGCAATGATGGCCACAGGCTCACCTTCCACTCCTTACCTCTTCTTATTAAGGCTCATTTGGAGATATTATTAGCCGTATGTTTTGGACACAAGAGGCCCCACGTCGCTAATTAGCTCCATCTATTTAAAGAAAGCTTAAACAGGAGGCTCATTATCTCCCCCTCTCTCTCTCTCTCTCTCTCTCTCGCGCGCGCGCGCTCACCTTTTCCCGTTTGTCCCAGCTGTACTGTTTGGGTTCCTCCTGGTTACCGCTGCTGTTGTTGGTTTCTGGGGCATTATTGCTCGTAGAGAGCTCCGAAGGCAGAGCAGGGTCTTTATCCGGAGATTTTCTCCTTGATTTTTTCGAGAAAAAGCACCCCATGTTTCGAATATCACCTCTTAAGTTAAAACAGTCCTTAAAAGCCAACCTAACACCAGCTCTTCGTCACAACCTACCAAATCACTAACGCCCGTAAACCTGAAAGCTTCCCGTTTCTTACCACTCGCTCACACAGCCAGCCAATCATTCACCACCTAGCGCTCGCGCACTGATCCAGCCAATCACATGCGCTCTGCTGAATGTACTTGATACTCGCCTCGCGCGGGCCCCCACTGAGCCTTATTTGCATACCGCACTCTGATTGGAAGACACATGAGCGGATTCGAAACTGTCCGATAAGCGAGTCGAATCACTGAAACGATTCGCTCAGGTTTCATTTCATTTGCAGCTTCAGATTTGAATGACCGACGTGTTGAAAGATTATTTCTTCTCGGATGAGACATTCTGTAGTGTGAAGTGTTTTGTAATATGGAAAGAATTCGGGCAAATGGTTCGACATAATGCAACTCTTTTTAGGGATTCGTGTCACCTAAATGATTTGTTCCAGTTTCTACTAGTTTGCATGGATGTAAATGCAGAAATTTGTGTGACTGACGTCGGAAAATGTTGTAAGGTTATTTCTTTTAAATGAAACATTCTGTGTAGAGAAGTGTTTTATAAGTTGCAAGTTAGCATGTTCTTCCATGTAAGGTATCAGAATTGATGCCACACTTTGTTTACTTTTACTATTATTCTGCACATGTAATTCATTTTACTTCATTCATCTTCAGTAACTGCTTTATTCTGGTCAGGAGCTGGAAGCTGGGGCTTATTCCAGGAGCGCCGGGTGTGAGACCCGGATACACTTGGAATGGGATGTCAGTCCATCGCAGGTCACAATGCACCCAAACATTCACACACTCGTTCACACCTGGGGGCAATTTAGCATAGCATATCTGTCTACAGCACGTTGCTGAGAGGTGGGAGGAAACCGGAGAACACAGATGAAACCCTCACAGACACTGATTGTACTGTTAAACTCTGTACAGAGAGTAAATGAGCTCAGGATTGAACTCTGACGATGATTTTCTTCTAGCTAGGTTTGTATAATCAAGTAGAGCCACTCTGAAATAAACTAGCCCATATCACTGTTAACAATTTGTGTACCTGGGTGGGAATTGGGAGGTATTCAAGGATGTACTAAAATCACCTTTTTTAACCTATAGAGCTCCAAATATGACTAATCTTAACTAATGTAGCTCTAATTTGTATGTACAAAATCTATTTCTTACAAAATTCAACATCCTGATAATCCCATGTAGGTAATTGTTTGCATATACGTATAAATTAAAAGCTGTTTCCACATTTCTACATTTATCCGCTGGAGCCAATCCCGGCATCTTGGGGCGAGAGGCGGGGTACACCCTGGGCAGGTCGCCAGTCCACCACAGGGCCGACACAGACAAACAGCCACACACGTTCGCATTCACACCTATGGGCAATTTAGAGTAGCCAGTTGACCTCATCTGCATGTCTTTGGATTGTGGGAGGAAACCGGAGCACCTGGAGGAGAACATGCAAACTCCGCACAGAAACGCACCCTGGGTGACCCGGCGATCGAACCCAGGACCTTCCTGTTGTGAGGTGACAGTGCTAACCACCACACCACCGTGCCACCCGTTTCTACATTTAATTTTATTTATTTTTATTTTTTGTGATAATTTGAATAATTAATCTTTTCATTTGAATTATGAATAATTTCCCTTTAAATGGTAGCAGATTTCTCAGACTGAAAAGAAACTGAAACGCCCCACATGAAGACACAATATGAGACATCTGACACTCTTCTGGGGTTTAGACAAACAGAGTGGTATTTTTTAATATATTCCTTAATTATGTACATTTTTGTACATAATTTGGGTCCCCTTGATATTACATGTACAAATATGTGCATAAAATAAAGATAAAAGACGTCTTAAACACAGATCAATTGTCCTTAACAATAAACTGTGTCCATATTTTAGATAAATAAGCCTAATGTACAAAATTTCAAAAAATAAAATAAACAAATAAAAACACTTTTTGCTTTTTGCCTGTCCTCGTCCACTGTAACTACTCTTCACCCTGATGTAATCACTAAAATATTTTTAAAATCTTACATTATGTGTAAATCTTTTCCACGTGCTGTCCTTTACAGCTTATGGAAAATATACATTTCATTTCATGACATGAACACATTCCTCCTGTGAAATATTTTCAACATTCTACAATGCACACAGGAAGTTGCATCATCCAAATTTTCCGAAGATCATGTGAAAAAGAAAAGATATCATGTTTTCCTTTTCTTTTCAGTGGCAATATTGACTGATGAGGTCACTATAAACCTGTCATCCAAGTTATAGATGAAAAGGAAGTGATTCATTTTTTAAAATGTATTTAGAAAGTCCTGAATGGGCTAGTTAGTGGGTGGGTGCTAGTTTACCATATTTTGTGTCAGTGCTAATTCTTTGCTAATATTTTCCATCGTCTTGCTGATTTAAGAGAGAAAAATGCAGCAAAGAATCCTTATAAAAATACGAGAATGTTGCCTAAGACAGGTGTTAACATTTGCTAAGAACTTAAATACTGTAATTTTTCCTCAGATTCAATGCTAAAAAAATGTATATATTAAAAAAACATCAGTGTGGGAGTCACAGGGGCTAAAGGACAGTGTAATTACGGGATCATTATCCAGTGTGTTGGAAAACAGCGCCCCTGCTGGTCATTCATTATAAGCAGAGATAAAGTTCAGGTTTCATTCACACAGATTACCTCCTTTTCAGGGCACCATTTTGACATTTAGACCTATTTTTCTTAAGGTATTATTAAGATTTCTGTATTTTGCCAACAATTAAAAGTTTTTTAATTCATTAATGAACCACATGCCACACTTTTCTTTCCTTTTCAGGACAGAGGAGTTTGTGCTTTGCCGTTTCTGTGTAACATGACAAGCTGCAGTTCTTATCTTCAAAAAGTGCAAGGAGCTGCTATAGCGTAAGCGGTAACAGGATGAACTCTGTTACTGTTACAAAGCGCTGACACTGGAGACTCCTTCCACAAAACGTCTCCTTAGAGTAAAACACTTACGATGATGTACTTTTCTTACAAATATCAACACGGGTTTAACACGTTTATTTTCAAGCATGTGGATCATCCAGTATACACGTCCCTGTGAATGAGCGGTTACTATAGCTACGAAAATGCGCATTGATATAACGCCGTGATCAAGCTTACAGTCGTAACTACTGTAAGAGCTGCTGTTAAACACGTTCTGATTATTGTAATCAGCGCACATGGGCTGTCATGATTTGGTTGTTATTCAGGTGTGACATTTCATCATGGTGGAAATTTACAGGCTATCAACTACTATCAAAGGTTATTATTTAGTTATTATAGTTATAAGGCTAATGAAAACAAAAGGGGCTCATTTAATTCTCACTCACACAAAGTAAGAATAAATATTATTAACCTTTTAATCTAGCTAGCTGCAGTTTTACTAAATAAAAACGAAGTGTTATTAATTATGATGCACAGTGTTTCTATATCTGGATGAGCGGAAAGTTCAGGAATGAAAAGATTTAATGACTTGAATACAATACATACGATTCAAACAGTATTTGCCTTGTGGTTGCTCAAAGTCCTTTAAAAAAAAAAAAGAAAAGATTTTAATGCGGGGTCCCTGCTGCAAAAGATTTGACTAAAGACTGAAGTCATATTTTTACTTCTCTAAATGTATAAAGAAAAAGGCAGTACATAATGGACAGGCATTAGCAACCATCCAAAATGACATGTGCAAAGCTCCCAATCTGCAAACACCACAGCGTGAGACGCAAATCGCAAACCATGTCATAATTATTGGCACCCCTGCGTTTGGTACTTGGTGCAAGCTGACATAATGGCACTGTGACTTCTCCTCTAATACAAAATGAGATTGGGATATATAAAGTGAGGAATCTGAATTACGAACCTTATTAAAGATTCAGCATCAGTAGTGTGTGTGTGTGTGTGTGTGTGTGTTTGCATCGTACAGAATTGAAATACCACACATGGTTAGAAACTACCCTGAAGGAAGTTATACAAGTCTGTTCTTGGAATTCCAGAAACGTGTGGACTGTATGGAATTTCGTCCTCCTTCTTTTTGGCAGCTTGTGAAGTTGTGCAACGTTTCCTTTTCCAACATTGACTTTTTTTTAGTTTATTCCTGTTTAATGCACACTGTAGTATATTTTTTTATTTCATTATTTTTGAACTTGTAATCTGAGTTCATGTTCTTTACAAATATCACAGATCATTTTTCACTTCTATTATGATCTTTAAAGTAAAGTACACTCCACTGGATGTGTCGCACCATCAACATTGAAATAAAATCCATTTTAGAGGTAATCAAAGATTTGATGATCGCTTGATTTCAAATATCTTAAAAAACCCTGACCTGAGATTTATTCACTTTTTCAGCGACTCGGTTCATTTTGCAATCTATCTAATGCAACTCCAGAAAGTTCAGCTGCAATACTGTAAATTACTGAACGACAGGATTAAAGGTTAAACATCCACCTCAAGGTTTTACATCTTGTATGCACTGTTGTGCTTTTCTGCTCACCACAGTGGTAAAGAGTAATTATTTGAGTTACCTGCATCCTGTAATAGTCTCTCTGGATGTTTTTTTGCTTCTTGCACCATTCGGTGTGAACTGTAAAGACTGTTGTGTGTAAAAAAATAATAAAAATCCTACATGAGCAGTATTGGAAATATCTGAGATGCTTCATGGCCACATAGTCTTCCTTTATCAACTCTTATGGCCTTAAACACATCACATCACTGACCAAATCACTGATTACTAAATATTTAATATGCAATCTAACAAATCTTGACAGATTGAAAACTTCAAGGAAAGTTGACAGATTTTAGCTAAAAACCAAACTGGAATATTTCTCAACCTGGAGCCTGTAGGCTGAACAAACCGTAACATTAGTCTATTAGAACAAGCCAGTAAGTGAAATATTCTGAAGCTGTGAATGCTTTAACAATATTAGCTTGAACACGTGTCCAGCGGTTTATAGGACAAAGAGCTGATGAACAGTTTGCTGAAAACGCATTTAAATTGGTTTTGTAAAAAAAAGAAGAAGAAGAAGAAGAAAGAAGTGAGACTATTCACTAAACTGTCACTGCTTACGAAAAAACGCCTCACATGAACCAGACTTTGCTTCGTTTATTAACTGATATAACACAGAAATACAGGAAATTATCTTAATAAGTAATTATTATCAGTCTTAAAAGCATAAAGTATTTAGTCAGAAAGTCTGAGTTCGTTATTGCGTAATCCCTTGTATTAAAAATACTGAAGCTGAATTTTAAAGATTGGTTTTTGGTGAAAAAAGGAAACTACAAAAAAAAAAAAAGGCTTTTTAAGCATTAAAACCGATGACTCCTCATTTCATCAAGCTAGGGAGCGTGTAGAGGAAACCTGAACGCCCTGTTCGGTCATGCGTATGCCTCAGAGTCAGCTTTACTTTTTAAAAACGCCATCTGTTTCACTACTAAAACATACTGTACATTAAAGCTTAAAGCAGCTATGAAGAAGGTTCCATGCTCCATGATCAGGTTCTGGTATAGGTACATTATAAGTACATTTTAAAGGTGCGGTATGCAAAGTTTGAAAGTGTTTCTAGAGCAGTAATAATATTATGATCTCAAAGATACTTAGACTTAGTAACATTCTGATTTTGAACATCTTCATGTGATATGTCATATATATGGCTAGACTGTTTTCATTTACCATCCTTTATGTCTAATTAGCCCTCCTTTCACAACAAAGCAATCTAGCTCCGCCTTCTTTCCTTAAAAGGGAACAGTACATGATAGTATTTACAGAGGAGGTGGAGTCAGTTAGATAATCCTATAATCTGCATTATGTGCATTATGGGTATTCTGTATAGCAGTGCAATGTGGGATTTCCTAAGTATAAACATAATTAAGATGACATTACTGATGTAGCCTTACTTATTGACCAACATGTGTCTGGAACCCTAAAATTTTACAAAATTGATTCACTTCAAAATCGATGCATGTATCCTACTCATCCGAGTTTTTTACGCCCCTATCTCCAGCTGTGCTTTACATTTCTAAATAACAAAGAATGACTTTTTTTTTGTTTTGTAATTAATAAAATAGAAAAATATTTCAGAAATGGGTATTTCAGGAGATGGGTCACAAAAAAAATCAAACAAGCAAATAACCAAAATAAAACCCCCAACCAAACAAAAAACCTTTTATGATGAGAGGTAGTGAGTGCAGTGTCCACATGGGGGCGCCATGCTCATTTAAACACTTCAGTTCCGGGACCGAGTCTCATTAGAGCTGTTTGATTCCATAGATTTAGAATCGACTCTGATTCCAAGAGTCGAATCTATAGAACACCTTACTCGGGTCCATGAAAAGATCTTGTTAAATGAGCAGTGCATACCAAACAAAGTACTGCAATATAATATAATATTTTAATAGATAAAATAAAAGATCTTTATTTGATACAGCTTGAACATTTATTCACGCAATTTAAAGAGTTGACACTTTAAAAATGAGTCAGTAGTGATTGAGTATTGGTGACTTTGTTTTATTGTAAGCAATTTCTGTCATTTTTCCACAATTGTTTTCATATTTCTCTTTCAGCAGATTAATTTTGGTTTAAGGAATAGACTCCACAGCTTCTGAATCGAGTCTCTATCCCCAATGATTGCGATCAGAGAATTTAATCTATTTGGAATCGGCTCTCAAGCTGTAGAGTCTATTCTATACACTGAAATTTTAAATTGTCTAAAGTCTATAGCAACTGTACCATATTCAATACACGTTATTTACTTATTAACGTTATTAGTTGTATTGTATCACAACTCCCACCGCCTGTAAGAGGAGAATCGAATCTCTTTGAAATCGACTCTTAAGCATTGGAGTCGATTCCATACACTGAAGCTAATTTGCCGGAAGACGAACTGAATATCGGAAGACTGCACCGCCACTGCGCAGTATTTAGGCAATTTAGTTTCAGGGTATGGAGTCGACTCCAAAGCTTCCGAGCCGATTCACAACTCTCAGTGCATGACATCTAAGAACTGAATCTCTGCAGCTACAGAAAAAGCTTCAGAGTCGATTCTGTACACTGAAAATTAATTAGCCGCAAGTTTGTATCGTGAATGGAATCGACTCCAAAGCTTCTAAATCGATTCACAATCCCCGATGATTGCAATCAAAGAATCAAATCTATTTGGAATAGACTCTGAAGCTTTGCAGTCGACTCCACACAATTTTCCTAAAGTCGTTCTGGAACTGCGCTCCTTTCACTTCGCAGTATTTTGGCAAATTAGTTTCAGTGCATGGAAACGACTCCAAAGCTTCTGAGCCGATTCACAACTCTTAATGCATGAACTCTAAGAATTGAATCCCTGCGGCTTCAGAAAAGCTTCGGAGTCGATTCCATACACTGCAGTTAATTTACTGAAAAACGGTTTGAAAACGTACCCCATTCATTACGCAGTATTTAGGAAAACTGTACGGAATCGACTCCACGGGTTCTGAATCGTTTCACAATCCTCAACGAGTGCGATAGAAGAGTCGAATCTCTTTGGAATCGACTCCCAGCTAGAGTCAGGTTCTCTTGACGATACCTTGCAGCAGTACCAGGGCCAAGAAGCTTTAGCATCACGCACGATGGAGGCAGCCATCCGCCCGCAGCCATGGAGGAACCTCTGGAGGAGCGGATCAGGGCTTGCGGCTGTAATATTGTTGTTAAACCGAGCGGCTCGGATCCGTGCGGATGACGGAGCGATGGAGGAGCTGGCCACGGAGAAGGAGGCAGAGGAAAGTCACCGCCAGGACAGCGTCAATTTACTCACGTTTATTTTGTTGTTGACGCTGACCATTTTGACTATATGGCTCTTCAAACACAGGCGAGTGCGTTTCCTGCACGAAACCGGCCTGGCTATGATTTATGGTAAGAAACAAACAAACAAACAAACAGATGCACCCTGTAAAACCCTGTATGTATTAGCGGTCTCATATGAATGACGCTGACTAGCCTGCTAGCTGCTGCTAATCCCAACATCAGCTCAGACTCTGCTGAACACCAAATGACCCTGAAGAAAATAATATTTAGCATGTTCATGATGAATATTAAAACATTACAAGTCATTCTTTGTGTGTTCCGGATTACGACCCTGCTAACCAATTTGCAGAACGTTCCAGTACATTGAACACGGCATGTAGCGTTAAATTAGTTCAAAATGATTCTCTCGTCGCGGCATTTCAGCATTATAGACTTTGTATTCATTGCAATTCTTTTGGATAAAAAATGTTCAACATTGCTGTATTTTCATGGCGCAATCACCGAGACAGTCCTACGTTAATAATCTGATGTTAATTATGGTTTTTTTTCCTCTCGCGTGAATGTCCTCTGAGACCGTGTTGAACAGTGATGGTGCGTTCACGTGCTCCTGGAATTGTGGGCAATCTGAGTTTAAATTAATGCGCAAGACTGAAAGAGTGTTGAGTTTAAAGCTCATAATGTCCAGACCTGGGGAAGTAGATAGCTCAGGGAACATTTTAGTGGTGCTCCTTTGTATTAAAGATGACACAGACATTTTTGATACACAATATGCATGATATTTAGGTTTTTTAGCAAAGACGAAAAAATAGAGCAGCAGTAAAAACAACAACAAAAAAACCCCACCGTGTTACTGGGAAATAATCAGTAAAATATTGGTGTGGTGAAAGTTTCTTGAATGGCATGTCTTGACCACAGCAATCTGTCAGCAATTTTTATTTAGTATTAAACATGGCTTCTTTCTTTCTCTTGCTTTCTTTGAGACTGAATCTAGGAAGTTTAGTCTGAATTTGTTCAGTCATACTTTGGGGGCGGAGTGCGAGCCTCTGGGGGCGGAGTGCGAGCCTCTGGGGGCGGAGTGCGAGCCTCTGGGGGCGGAGTGCGAGCCTCTGGGGGCGGAGTGCGAGCCTCTGGGGGCAGTGAGCCTGAGGTGGTAAAGGCCATCCATCTCTGGAAAGACCCCTGGAGTTGATGTCGGTAAGTTTTTCATGGCCAGGCTCAATGAGCTCTTCCATCCCATGTGGGATGGAGACGTAATCCTGCAGGAGTTGAAAGATGCCTCCACTGTGCATCTGTATGAGAGGAAAGGAAACCACCAAGCATTCGACATCCACCGTGGTATTCCCCTCCTGTCTATAGCTGAAGCTTGAAGGCCTGTGGGAGAACATGTCTAAGTTTGTTGCCATGGTCAGACAGCTTCACGAAGGGATGCATGCTCACGTCCTGGATCATGGAGGTCTGACGCCTTTGAAGTGACCAGCGGCATGAAATGGGTGTGTCTTGGCCCCGACCCTGTTCCGCATGATGTTTATGGCCATGATGACTGATGCCTTCAGAGACTGTTGCAATGTTATACCATTTAGATACCACACGTATGGGGGACTGTGTAACCTCCGAAGGCTGCGTGACATGACCAAGGTGCTGAATGACGTCACGGCAGCCTGCTGTCCAAGTCCGAGTCCAAGTCCGTTTAGTCTGAGTTCATGGTGTTTAATATGACCAAATGGTGTTTAGCCGTACCCCGTGGTGTTTAG
>JAQQZR010000036.1:1364234-1374365 GCA_030068235.1 Notoglanidium macrostoma | reverse complement strand
GTGTGTGTGTGTGTGTGTGTGTGTGTGTGTGTGTGTGTGTGTGTGTGTGTGTGTGTGTGTGTGTGTGTGTGTGGGGATTTCCTTTATGAGATTCCCTGAAGTTTCTGCAGTTTGTTGGAAAGTCCAAAAGAATCCAGATTTTGGATTTTCAAAGGTGGTTGATTTATAAAAGGCTTAATTCTTTTTATTTATTAAACATTTTGGTGCATTTATGAACTTTAGTTCATTTCTTATAACGTTCTAAATAAACAAAAACAAATTAACAGTTAAAAGAAAACAGTCCTTTAACAATTCTGGATTTTTTTTCCAAACAAGATAAACGTTTAATAATTTTTTTTATTATTAAATGTTTGTTTATGTATTCAATTTAGTATTTATTTTATTTATTTTTCCTTCTATTTTTACGTAACATACACCAAATTAGAAAAAAGGTTAAAAGAAATAAGTAGGTTAAAATAAAATAAAAGAATACTTTTCCTCTGTCTTTCTACAATTTTGGATTTTAAAAGGTCATTGAAGTAGAAAGTTTATTTATTTTTGTTTATTATAAATTTGGTGAATTTTTCATTGAGCTATTTATCTTTTAATTATATGATGTTTGTTTGCTTATTTGTGTGTTTTTGCTTTTTTAACTTTAAATAAATGAGGTAGAAATAAAATAAATAAAGAAATAAAATAAAATCGTGCTGTCTTTTGCCCAATTGAAATTAAATGAAATGTTCGTTTATTTTTATTTATTAAGTCTTTGTTTTTAACGATTAGTTTTTTTATTTGTTAATTAATGAAACGAAGTTTTTTTTCTTTCTACCACAACCTAAAAAAATGAAACAGTTTGAAGAAATAAGGAGTTAAAATGAAATGAACACCATGTATTTGAACAGTTCTGATTTTTAAATCAGTCTTTAATCCGGTTATTCTTTTTGAATTTATTTATTTATTTTGCGTTATAACGGAATAGTCGATTAAAAGGGGCGGAGCTTCTCGCTGGTTGCTTGCTATATATTAAAAAAACAACAAATTTCATCACATTTATCAGTATGAAATCTGTTTAACGTGGTTTTAGCTCTGAGCAGCTGATGAGTGACGAGTGGATCCGTGTGTTTTATTCCAGAGGCACTTCTTCAGAAACCTGGGCTCCATCATCACCTACGCGTTCCTGGGAACCGCCATCTCCTGCTTTGCGATCGGGTAACGAGCTACGTTTCAGCCCCCGTCTCCGCCCTCGGGATCTGTTCGCTGCACACTCACTCACTCACTGCGGCGTTTATAACGCCTGAACAGTCAGATCAACTCTAATAGTTTAATCAGTGGAAAACGTAACAGGCTTCGTGTTGGCTTCATCTCCGTGTGAACGTACGAAATAAACGTCGCCTGTCACGTTTAAGGGTTTATATTTACTGTATGTAACTCTAATTCAACACTTTAGCAAAAGAAATCTTACAAATGATCCAGTACGGTAAAAAAGTCCTTCCTGTTACTTTCCATACGCCGTCAACGCCAACCTGCACTCACACGTGCTTTATACATGAGTCTGGAGTTTATATCATCGTTTCATGTCTCTCTCTGTCTCCTATTTGTGTTTCTCTATTTCTGTCTCTCTCTCTCTCCATCCCTTAAATGTCTGTTTCTCTCTCTTTCTGTCTCTTTTGCTTGAGTGTCTCTCTCTCTCCGTCTATTATTCGTGTCTCTCTCCGTCTCTAATTCCTGTGTGGCTCTCTGTCTCTTTGGTAATAACTCCTGGTTATCGTGTTTAATTGTGTGTGTGTGTGTGTGTGTGTGTGTGTGTGTGTGTGTGCGCGCGCGTCAGGAATCTGATGTACGGAGTGGTGAAGCTGATGCAGGCTGTAGGACAGCTCACTGATAAATTCTACTACACTGACTGCCTCTTCTTCGGCGCGATCATCTCTGCTACAGACCCCGGTAACCTCCCGTCTCTCTCACTGTCTCACTCTGGTTTCTCTCTTTCGCTCTTTTTTTTCTTTCGATCTCTTTTTCTGTCTTATTTGTGCCTCTCTTGCTTTCTCTCTCTTGGTCAGTTCAGTGAGCTTTATTAGCATGACAGCATGTACAGTTATATCTGAGTGTCTCTCCATCTCTCTTATTTCTGGCTCTCTGTCTTTTCTCTCCATCTCTTATTTGTCTCTTTCTCTCTTTCTGTCTCTCTGTCTTTGTCTCTCTCCCTCTCTCTCTCTCCATCTCTTATTTGTGTCTGTCTCTCTCTCTAACTCTCTCCCTCCATATCTCTCTCTCTCCATATCTTATTTGTGTGTCTCTCTCTCTCTCTCTCTCTCTCTCTCTTTCTCTTATTTGTGTCTGTCTCTCTTTTTGTCTCTCTCTCCATCATTTATTCGTCTCTTTTTTTTTTCTTCCTTTTATTTGTCTCTCTCTCTCTCTCTCTCTCTTTCTGTCTGTCTCTTTCTCACCCTTCCTTTTTTGTGTCTCTGTATTTTTCTGTCTGTCTCATGCACTTTAAATTTGTATGTAAATTGAGGGTTTAATCTTATGCAGACAATTAAATCACTGAAACTGATGTTTAAGTGTAAATTAATATTGTATTTGCTGAAAATAAATCATTGTAATCCTTCATTCATATATATTATATATATATATATGTGTGTGTGTGTGTGTGTGTGTGTGTGTGTGTGTAGTCACTGTTCTGGCTATCTTCAATGAGCTCCATGCTGATGTAGATCTTTACGCATTGCTGTTCGGCGAGAGCGTCATGAACGACGCAGTGGCCATCGTCCTCTCATCGTGCGTAACTCATTTTGCTGTAACACACACACACACACACACACACACACACACACACACACACAGTAAGATCTTTTTGGGTCCTCCTTTTAAACTGAGGCTCTCTTGGTCATTGGATGTCGAGCTGAATGTACGCTACGCATCTGAAGGCATCTGATTATTTTGTTTGGGAAGTTTATGCGAATGCAGTACGGACAGTCCAGAAGGTCTGCGTTATATTTTAAATAATATTTTGCAATTACATATTAAGTCACCAGATTTGCTTTCAGCGTTCAGGAACATGAGGAACTTGCTATAAGAGATATCATCGCCGTATCCGGCGTCACGCAGCGCTGAAATGAATTAAAATGAACTCCACTATGCAGCACTTTAATATAATGATATGCATGATTTCAGACTAGGGCCTAAAAAAATCACAATTTGTACAAACACACTAAATAATAATCACTAAAAAGAGCAAGTGGAGTCGGCGCAAAATAAAGTGATGGAATAAGGTGCTGGTGCTGAGGCAGGAACATGGCCGCAGTTTGCTAGGAGGGAAGTGACCCGTGAAGTTAATTCTTTAACTGGTTAACTGCAAATGTGGTCCTCTGGCGCCATCTTCAGGTCAGGGATCGTTTCTGTTCAATTGGTTTCAAATTGGATGAACGTTGGGTATCACATTACTGCCAAAGCAAGACGTTTCCTAAATAAATGAGTAATGGACTAAGTAAAACAGAAATAGCCCAGATGATTGCTTTGAGATTTCATCAGAAAGATGGAGGGGATCATTTCTGCCTTCTTTCATATTAACACACAGTGAATAAATTACAGATTCTGTGGAAAGTAGGCAGAAATGATCCCCTCTATCTTTCTGATGAAATCTCAAAGCAATCATCTGGGCTATTTCTGTTTTACTTGGTCTATTTTTTTTTTTTCACTAAAAAGAGTGTTCACGTCAAATTTCAGACCTGACCCAATCATAATCTGGTCAATAAAGGGGTTTAAAAAAATCTGTCCTTTCGTAACGTAGAGGAATTCAGTAACGTTCACACAGGAAATCACATGATTCTGTCATTGTACACAGCAGCAGGGGGCGGATCTAGAGAAATGCTCATGGGGTGGCAAGAGGGTGGCGTAGAGACTTTAAGGGTTGGCAGAAATATGTATGTGTATATGTATGCTGATTTAATCACACTCGCTCACATATATTAATATTTACTTGGAAAATCACCCGAATTAATATATTTGAACTCAAAAACATTACATTATTAACCTGCCCAGGGTGTACCCCGCCTCTCGCCCGAAGATGCTGGGATTGGCTCCAGCTTCCCCGCCACCCAGACGGATAAAGCGCTATAGATAATGGATGGATGGATGGCCATTACATTATTGTGCCACATGAGTAAAGCATTGAATAGAAATAATTCTATTCAGAAGGTGGCATAAGAAATCAATACATTGTTTTATCTCAAAATCTCAAAATACCACCCTGAAGTGAACACAGATCGGTTTCATATGTATGTATATATCTTTTAATTAGATGCCCAGATGCCCAAAACTGGGGTGGCAGCTGGGGTGGCAGCTGGGGTGGCAAGGCAACAGAGAAAGAGCAAGAAAAATAAATAAACTGAATGTGAAACATCTACACATTTTGTAAAGTATTAAAAATTCATTAATTACTTTATTTACTGAGTAGTTATTGATTCAATAGTTACTTGATTAGTTAGTTTATTTATATATTTATCTAACCTGGGGAGCCAAGAGTCACCTTTAAAAAATGAATATGCCATGTCTCTACATGTAAATTAATTTTTATCCCAGTTGCGTATTCTGTGTCACAACCTAAGACATGGTACCGCAAACACACGTGAGATCGTGATATCTGTGCTAAATGCCCCTCGGGCAGCGCTGTAGACCTGCGGAAGGTGACCTGAAGCTCCCAGATGGGCTCCAGGCCGCTGGTGATTATCCGAGAACATCATCCCGGGTTCGGATTATCACTATAACATTCTTTGCTTAGAAAAGTCCGGATACGCGATTAATACAACTGCAAGCTAGCGTTTAATGCTGAAGTACGGCCGAGAAGTTCCTGGCTATTAATAAAACAATTTGTACTGCGTACTTTCATGTTATCACTTTTGGCAAGCAGCATAAATCCTGGTCAAATCAGACACCTGTTTAAAAGCTGGAATAAATGTGATGCGTGACTCGTCACATCAAATCAGGTGTTAAATCACGTCATATTTTCAAATTCCAGGTTCAATAAGCTCCGTTTCGAAGGTCTATATGTCACCATAGCAACAGGAGTCGGTTTGCTTATGGAAATCGCCGTCGGAATCTCATTTTTAGAACATTTAAATGAGGATTCCGTGACGGAATAAGAAAGAGCCTCATTTTGACACCAGGAATTCCTGCTAGACCTAAAAATAACTTCACGAGCAGCGCGAGTTTACAGCGAAAAATGCAGGGTTTTCTGTCAAAACTGGAGTAACAGCTGGGATAGTGTTCGTTAAAGTGCTTTAAAACCGTGTGTAGGATTAAAATATCTGGATTCTGTTGAAGGATCAGGAAGATAAGGTATTTATCAACCCATATTAGCCCAAATGAAAGATTTGGAAGGTTTCACCTACCGAACCTTATTGGCCACAGCGCAGAACTAACGTGTGCGACTGAACCCCTGACCTGATCACAATTCTCTCTCGCTTATTTTTTTAAAAATTTAGCTTTTTGTTCTCACTTTTAAACAAGACATGTTCGCTCGGCGCGATCTGCAGGAACGATTCCAAATAAGTCCGAATACACCTGATGACACCTGCCTTAGCGCACCCATTGTAAAATTTAATTCCGTGTTTAATTGTTTAGTTTTTCTGTTAAAGGTGCAGCTTGTGACATTTTAAAAACTGTAATAATTGTACAGTTTCAAATACACATTTTAAACACTGTGATTTACAATATTACCATGCTAATGCTAAATTTGTCATTTAAAGCTGCTTTTCTTGTATTTTTTTTTTTTTTCTGGCCCAGAACTCTGCTCTGCCCCTAGCTCAGCTCCACCCACTTTTCCTTATAAGGCAACTCCAAGGCGTGTGTCCTGTGTAGTGTTGAGTCGGCTAGAGAAAGAGATTCAGACTGGCTCTTTAATTTAGCATTTTTGTCCCCTCTTGCATGCAAATGTTACTGTACGTATTGTTTATAATGTGGTGTTGATGATATTTTTGTTGTTGTTGTTTTTAAAGATCTATCGTGGCCTACCAGCCAATCGGCGCAAACACACACACGTTCGACGCCTCTGCCTTTTTCAAATCCGTCGGGATTTTCCTCGGGATCTTCAGCGGATCCTTTGCCATGGGCGCGGCCATCGGAGTCGTCACCGCCCTCATATCCTTTTTGCAGGTTTAGTGTGGATTACGTGAATGACGAGTAACTGGTGCGCAATCCACTGATATGGGTTCAAATGATTACAGCTTTATTATTATAATCCCGATACTGCATGAGTCACCTGTGAGAAAGCGTTTCATTATTGTCTGCTGTGGGAATTAATTAGTTAATGAAATGACTACAAATATGCAACAACTGCAAATTAACAGTTAAGAAGTTAAAATACGTACAGAAACTGGACATCATGAATCAGTAATTAAATAAATTGTATTAGGTGATAAATTAGTGAATAAATATAACCCATAAATAAATAGTAACTTAATTAATTAAGTAAACTTTTAAAGATGTGCAGCAACAGGGAAAATTATAGACCAATAAATAGTTATGGAGGTTTTATTCCGATTCTGGAGCGGCTCTGACGGCAGCGTTTTCTCTAAGATGCTTATTTGTTATCTATGGAAGGAGTCTCCAGTGTCCGAGGTAACGCTGTAACATCTCCAGGACAGAGGAGTTTACACTTCTTTGTGGTTTCTTTGTAACACGAAGAGAGATAAAAGAGGCTGGTGAGGGAAAGACTGTTTATAGCTCCTATAACGTAAGCGAGAACAGGAACTAACTTCTCACGGACGTTCCACAGCATTTAACGTAACTGCGTACGTCTTTTTGTTCATTTATTTATTAACAGATTGTAGCTGTTGGTATGTTGCTGTGGTATACGAGGAATAAAAGACTTAAGAAAATAATCAGCGTCGTCGTTGCGTGTGCGGTCGTACTGTTTTTAAAGCTTTAACTCCGGGTTCACGTCACCAAGTTCACCAAGCTGCATTGTTTCCCTCTGCTGGAGACCGCGCTCTTCTTCCTCATGTCCTGGAGCACCTTCCTGCTGGCCGAGGCGTGTGGCTTCACAGGTGTGTGTGTGTGTGTTTGCGTGTGCATACATTATAAACACTTGCGAGATGTCAAAGGATCAAAACGCACTGCAGATAAAAAGGTGCGCTTTCAGTTTTAAAGCAGTGAACTACTGCGTATTATGTTTATGGCATGCAGGAGAAGGTAAGTGTCGAGGGGCATGTTTATTCATTTATAAAGAGACATTTGTGAACTTTTGTGCTGTCTTTAAGCTTGTCTACACATGTAGTGAAAAATCTGTTGGTGGTCTGAGGGGAAAACCCGGATCACTGGCTTATACTCTCTCACACACATTTGTATATATGTATCACAAACGTTCTCTGCATCTCGGATGTCCTGCAGGTGTTGTAGCGGTGTTATTCTGTGGGATCACGCAGGCTCATTACACCTACAACAATCTGTCAGAGGAGTCGACCAAACGCACCAAACAGGTACTACACCTCTCCTCTCGCACATCCTTCTTCCTTTGTTTTATCTTTCTTTCAGAGATTGATTTACAGCTGAACTGTACAGCACACTATCGATTTGTGTCCGAGTTTGGCATCAGTCTGAAAAGCTCATGAAGTACAACTGATAAAATCAGCAGAATTTTCTTTGCCATGATGGCAATGTCGTTTATTCTAATGGTTTCGCAGTGCCAGAGGGTGCCGATACTTTATAATAAAAGCTGTGGGTGCCAATACTTTAATCCCAGTTTAATGCGCGAGTGCGGACACTAAAATGCCTTTTTAAGAAAGACTGAATGTGAAATTGTTCTGTTGTGCATGTAGTGCATACAGCACTGTTATAGTGTGCATGCTATGTAGTGAGCAAGTATAGTGAAAATGATCAGCTTCCGAGATGAGTTTTTACATGGATGGTGTAAGAGGTGGAAATTCTTAATCTGTGAAATGAATCAAAACAACAAGTCAGAAATTCATTGTATTTACTTCCTTTATTTAATATCAGGGTAACCATTTCGCTTGACCAATCAGCAGCCTGCATTGTTTAAAGCTCCGCCCACTAAGACTGAATCATAGTACGGCTTGGGCAGTATTGCAGGACGGGTAGAAAATAAACGTAGTCGTATGCTGGTGTAGATGCAGGTTAGCAGGGACTGGAGTACTGTGACGTGACGGCAGCCAGGGGGCAGCGTTGAGCTCGTTTCAGCTTTGCTAGTTGTGTGTGAGGTATGAGTCACTCGATGACGTTTCCAAGCGATCGGTCCGCTCTGAACGCATGCAGACATCAGAGAGTCTACGGAGAGCTGAAATGGAAAGGGAGAGGAAGTGAAATTATCTGTATTTTAAGCTGCTTTACATCTGGAACAGCTGGCTTCAGCAGCGTTGAGTCCTGTCTTTACTTTTTGCCAACTTTGAAAGAATATTTGCTAATGGGAGAAACTCCAGGCTCAGTCGAGTGCGAAAGTTTTCACCCCTCATGGTTTTTTGAGAAAGAACTGTTCTAATGGTCTTCAAACGGTTCTTGAAGCAGAGTAGAGTTTTCAGTGTGAGCAAGAGAACGTCAGCTCCAGACTTGTATAAAGCCATGAAATTAAACATGACTATTAATATTGTGTCTTCATTTCAGCTGTTTGAGGTGCTGCACTTCCTGGCGGAGAACTTCATCTTCTCCTACATGGGTCTGGCTCTGTTCACCTTCCAGAACCACGTCTTCAGTCCCATCTTCATCGTGGGAGCATTTGTATCCTATAATAATAATAAGGAGAAAAAGAAGAATCCCAATAATAAAATAATAATAATAAATTCCTGGCAGGCAGCAGAGGGCGCTAAGCATCACACGCTGCTCCTTTAAGAATCCTCTCGGGCAGCAGAGGGCGCTAAGCATCACACACTTCTCCTTTAAGAATCCTCTCGGGCAGCAGAGGGCGCTAAGCATCACGCACTTCTCCTTTAAGAATCCTCTCGGCCAGCAGAGGGCGCTAAGCATCACGCACTTCTCCTTTAAGAATCCTCTCGGGCAGAAGAGGGCGCTAAGCATCACACGCTGCTCCTTTAAGTATCCTCTCGGCCAGCAGAGGGCGCTAAGCATCACGCACTGCTCCTTTAAGTATCCTCTCGGGCAGCAGAGGGCGCTAAGCATCACACGCTGCTCCTTTAAGTATCCTCTCGGCCAGCAGAGGGCGCTAAGCATCACACGCTGCTCCTTTAAGAATCCTCTCGGGCAGAAGAGGGCGCTACGCATCACACACTGCTCCTTTAAGAATTCTCTCGGCCAGCAGAGGGCGTTAAGCATCACACTGCTCCTTTAATCGCATGATACCCCTCAAGCAGTTAAAAATGCTAAATATTACACACGCTGCTCCTTTAAGAATCCTCTTATTTTTGTAACAGTGAAGTACTTGTCTTTAACTCCAGCCTGATTGCCAGATTGCCATTTTTATTGGTCGGGCCTTGAACATCTACCCCCTGTCCTTCCTGCTGAACCTCGGACGCAGACACAAAATCGGCGCCAACTTCCAGCACATGATGATGTTCGCAGGTATAGTCTTATCTTTCCTGAGCGACGGCCAAGCTGTGTGTGTGTGTGTGTGTGTGTGTGTGTGTGAGAGAGTGATGATCAGTTGGCAGGCATCAACTTGTTAAATCCTTTCTCCGTGGTTCACCGCCCCCACGGAGCTCAACGTGACCTAAAATAGGAACTGAGTCATCGAATAGCTGAGCTCGGAGTGGAGCTCCCCTCGCCTGCTAATTCCCCATCATCCGAGCTAGCAGAGAAACCAGACTTGATCTCATCTCTCCCTGTACTCCTGTCCTGCATGTTAACACATGTTTGCTACCTTAGTGCCTCTTTCATAAACAATATAATAGTTAGAGTAATGGTATTAGGCTTACTAGCAATCATAGCTTCTGGGTTTCACTTATTTGAATCACACAAAGCAAAAGTTAAGCTGATGTTAGCATGCTAAAGCCTGGTTTTATTTACATTAGCTGACTCATAAGCAAATTTATCCAGGAGTTCTAATGATAGAATATGGTAGACTTCCTAAAGTTAGCTAGCGTTCTAATATCTCTTAGCCTAGTGTTAGCTACCTCTATAGGAAATATAGATTAGTGTGATGTAATAAATAAAGATTAATAAAGATTAGGTGATGTAATAATCATGACG
>JAQQZR010000036.1:1333024-1354118 GCA_030068235.1 Notoglanidium macrostoma | reverse complement strand
GCTATAAACTGCATAACGTTTTAGGCGTAGATCACATAAAGTTCCAGTTATAAACTACATAAAGGTTTAGGTAGCAACTTTAGAACTTTCTAAAGTTCTAGGTATAAGCTATGTAAATTTCTGCATAAAAAGTGTGTAAGTGCTCCAGGTTCTAGGTGTAAACTGCATGTAGTTTTAGGTATACACTGCCCAAAGTTCCAGGTATAATTATTTATATAAGTTCTGTGTATAAATCCATAAATTTCTACATATAATGTGTGTGAAGAAAACTGTATAACTATAGATAGTATAACTGCAACGAGGTATAAACTGTAAAATTCTACGCATTTCTAGTTATAGAAAACTTAGCCATGTCCGCCATTAGACACTTTTGTTTTTGTACAGTTTTTGTAGCTTCGTCCAGTGTACAAGTCCCTTTGAGTGAGCTGTTAGCCTAGAAACCATGATGTATTACTCCAAGCACAGGAGAAATTAGAAATTTACTGCTGACTCCACTAACATAAATGTTAAGTATGCATCCTCTTACTTTAACAAAACGATTACATAATTATAAATTATATATTTTAAATCCACATATAAAGTGGGGCATCTGTCACCGCTGTGATTTAACTGTTACTACAGAAATTATAACCTTTTAAATGAAAGCATTAATATCAACCTGCACTTCTGTCAGAGCTGCTGTTATAGAAAATTAATCAACTCCTGTCTAATCCAGAATGAACAATCCTTTGGTCAGGGTTTGGGAAATGACTTTGCAGTTGTAATTTGTCAATCTATAAGCTATTCCTGATTATCAAAATAGTGGTATTTCTGGTGGAAGTTTAGCTATTTACAATGTAGCTAGCTACTGTACAAGATACTAAGAAAAAGTAGCTAACAGGAAAATGAACTGGAATATTTTCATTTTATTGTACTGCTAATTTATTGCGCAACATGAAATGTACCTACTTTTGTACAACAGTTAGATGTAACTTTTCTATCGATGGACTTCCCTTTAAAAGAATTACTTAAACTAAAGCAGCAGTAAAAAAAGCCTCAAGTACAGACATGGCCGACTGCGCTGCTGTTCATTCAGTGCTAGCTAGCAAGTTTTGTCACAGTACACAATCATTTGGTAAAAGAAAATATATCTAGTTACAATAAAAGCTATATTATTTAAAAGATATTTCAAATGCTGTCACACCCAAATAACATAGTTAAACTAGTAGTGGCACTACTAATTACATTACATTACATTACTAATTTTAGTGAACAACATACAACTTTTGAGATAAAAACATAGCACTTTGCTTCATTATGTAGCAAGAAACTGAAAGGTCATTTATTAAGTGAAATAATAGTTACAGTAAAATATTATTTGCATCTGAGTTTTCTGCAGCCTGTCAACTTTCATACTCTGTATCTGAAACAGAAAAACACGTGACACGCAAAAACAGCCTACACGAAGCTGGAAAAAATGAAAGTGTCAGCTAAAGTGTTTGTGCTGAATCACTAGATGTTATATTTAGACATGAAACTTCTCAAAATAAACTCCCTGCAAAATGTCCATCTTTATAATTGACAGTTTTTGCTTTACTTTGCTCAAGAGAAGACGGAACAAAAATTATATTGAATATTTATTTAGCTCATCATTAAAAATATAACATGGACTTGTACCAGGTTAGCGCCAGAATATTACATCTCTAACACGTAGTTGTTGTTTTTTTTTTATATATATATAAATTAAATGATGAGGCCAGATGTTATTGATATGAGCTTATGACTGAAACTCGGCACACTACCTCGTTGCTCACTATTTTACAGTAACAGCACAACACGGAGTGTTTTATTCCTTACTTATGATATCGCTCAACTGATTTGTGGCCGTTTTTTTTAAACAAACCTCAACAAAGCTGAATATTGTGATGTCATGATATATGCTCACAGTATCACCCAGCCCTAACACATAACTCTTCTTCAAAATAACAAGAGAAAAATGTACGCTTTTTCTTCGATTTGTAGCCCAGTAATGCATAAACAAATACAAACCAGTTATGATGGAAGAATAAAATTGTATTTTGCATGACTCGGAACCTAAAATAAACTAGAAATATTTGTTTTCTGATCATCACTTTCTGAAGAGTTCAACCAGCAACTGAAACTGAAGTAATGTTGCCAATTTTCCACCTTATCAGTTTTGTTCACGAAATTTAAAGGTGCAATAGGCGATCTTTTAAATGTGTTTCTTATTAGTACAAATAACAGGAAAAGATTTGAAGTACATCATAAAAAGTAACGGTTTGCACAATGGCCTCAGCACATTTTTATACAAAAAACCTTTTTTTTCGTAATGAATTGAGTGGATACATTTTTATTTATAATTACAGAGAAAATTGGACTGTGACTACACTCCTGACAATTCTCATAAATTTTTATGAGCAGAATTTTATGTTTCTATAGTTATAAAGTTGCCTTAAGGAGTTTAAGGAACTGTCTTTTAGCTTGCCATGCTAACATGCTGAGCTTTGTGTACATGGGTGGGGAATAAGGGCAGGCTCAAGGAGGAAAAATGCGTACAACTTCGTTCCAGATGGTTAAACAGTAAATCTTACCTAATGCAACTTTAAAACCTTTTTCCATCAAGCATTTTATGAGTAAAACTGTTTCCGTCCTTCTATAGTTTTCAATAAAACAAGTCCAGATTTGTTCAAAAGCATGAAAGGAAGTGTATAGTGTGTGCGCACTATTAGGAGGAGGAATTTAAGCATGCTGATGTTCTACATCATCAAGGTCACAGCATGAAGTCCCAGAGCTGAGGGTTTTGTTTGGACTGTCGCTGCTGCTCGGCTGTAGGGCTTTCTCCTTCTCCAGCCTCCACCGTTCCTCCCCCAGACGTGGCAAAAATAACAGCAGCTCGTTAAAGGCTGGGCTCGCTACGCCAGTGAGTCACCAGAGAGAGCTCGTCAGCCTGGTTTTCTGCTTTAACCATTACGTTCAGCATGAGCAGAGAGACCACACCATGCTCAGAGTGATAGTTTAACCGGAATAACTGATAACTTGCTGTTTGTGTACTTTAACCCGCTGGTCAAATCTCAAGCTCGGTCTAGATTATTTCATATTTCCTGCTTTACACTGAAGCCTGGGTGGTGCACAGAGCTGTAGAGCTTCAGCTCATGCATGGTTCTCACAGATTCTTATCAGGCACAGGTACACCGAGACAGATGAGGAAACACACATTCATAGAAATGCTTTTTCACAAATTTTCACACAGTGAATAAGTGAATATATTACTAAGCGATTAAAGAGTAAGTATATGACTGAAGTGACTGAGTGACTCCATAAGAATTAGTGGAATTAGTGATTGAGTAGATGACAGAGTGAATGGATGACTGAATGGGTACGTAACGGAATGAAGATGACGAAGCGCAAGTAGATGACTGCGTGAATACGTAGCTGAATGAGATAGTAGGTGACTGAATGAGCGATTGAGTGAGTGAGTAGGTGACTGAGTGAACACCGAGAATAGAATTGATTATTTATGATGGAATGTCTAAGAAGGATCAGTGTGTGCATGTTTTCATCCACTTCCTGTATGATGTTAATTACAGATTTTCAGGTCAGTGATGTACAGGTCATGTTTCACCAGAGAACAAAGTGCTTGAGACTTTATTTGCCGTTGCGGTTCGGTTTTGCTTTTTCCTTCCTTGCTGTGTGAAACGTTATGCGAGTAGTCTGATAAGCTGTTGTGGCATTCCTGTGGGGTTACTGAATGTCGGAAGAACCCACGTGAGCGTCACGTGACTCTGTCGGAATGTATCGACTGATTTAATTGGCTTTAATATTCATAAACACGTCCTAACCAGAACTAATATTTGTCTTTGTGAAGGCACTGCCTGCATGTGTGTGTGTGTGTGTGTGTGTGTGTGTGAGGGAGAGAAAGAAGATAACTCAATAACCATGTGCCCTAGATATGGAGTTATCTACATGCACACACCCCATCACATGATGCTGGTGAAATTTATCAACATGTTTAATTACCATTGATATATGTCCATATGAGAACTGGTGTTTGTAATGCGCAGCGTGTATGTGTGTGTGTGTGTGTGTGTGTGTGTGTGTGTGTGTGTGTGTGTGTGTGTGTGTGTGTGCACACAAATAGAGAGCACATGGCTCAGGATCTTGGCAAGAAGTCAGGAATGTGTGAGAGAGAGAGCGAGAGAGAGCACGTAGGATTCTTGCTTGGGTCAGACTGAAATGTATCACATGAGTATCGGGGCAATTAAACCACTGTGTTCCAATATCAAGGCTCACTAGTTAGGCTGCCTGCTACCATTGTATTGTTTTTTCAGTCCAAGTTCACAATTTTTGGTATTTGTCATTAGCAGTAGCGATATTCAATACCAAAATGAGTAGCTTATTTTTTTTTAATATTAATCAATTAGGTGCATCATGGATTTTTTTACTGAGCTCTATTTAGCAGCTGATGCTAAGTGTAATTACAGTGTAATTTTATTAGTACAAAATTGTTTTTTTTTAGTACTTTACCAGCAGATCTGAGTGAAATGTTGATGTTCCTGACTGTTCTGTCTCATTTCTGTTGTCGCTCTGCCTTTCCATTGTCCGTATACAGACTCCATAACTAGTTTCATGCTAGCAAAATCATTAGCCTCAATCATTTCTTGGTGGCCATATTACTTAGTTGCCTAGCAACAGTGTTCCCACAACCAGACTCTATCCGACTAAAGTGTATATTTACAAACGTCACAAATGTAATGTGTGTGTGTGTAGGATACAATTACCCACGTATTGTTATATAATCTGACAGGATTTGTAGCTATCCTTGCTAGACACACATCTAGCTAGTTAAAGGAGTAATCCTGAGCTACATTTAAAAGAATTAAATTGATATACATCATCTGCAGAACTCCACTATATAAAATATGAAGGAAATGTTAACATTCTTGACAAATTTGTCTTATTTTTATTGTCATTCAACCTTTACATTGTGTAAAAGACAAACTTGGTTGTATGTTTAGCTTTACATGGTTGCTTAGCGACAGTGTAGCAACTCCGGACTTGACTGTTGTCTCATGTATTCACTTCTTGAAAGCACCATTAAATATACATAGTAATACAATATGAAATGTATTAAGGTGTGTGTTGAAGTGGTGGTGTTTTTTTTTTTTTCTTTTTTTTCCCCATGAAACTTATGTACAGTCTTTATTTCTTTTTTAGAGTTGGCGTGGACCCTGATCAAGATCTTCAGCCATGTGGAGACAGCTTCCAGGTCCTTCAAGGGGTAAGTGCAGGCCAGAATATCTTCAAGATGTCTTCAGTTTTAAACGCTGATGAAGTTACTGGATGCGACGGCATTTCATGTCTTAAAGATCAGATTGGCAGAACTTGCTACAACAATTGACACCTTTTACAGTTAACCACAAGCACACTGGTTGCAAGAAAGCGCTGCTCCCTTTTTACATTTTGCACAAAGCTAAGACTGTTACATAAGCTTAACTGTAGTTTAACCTAGAGCAAGAACGGAAGACCTTGACCACATCTTTCAGCTTTCTGTATACACAAACACTTTATAAGCAGCGGTGCAACTGCTATTTATGCTCCGTTACATCTCTAATCTGATATTTGACTTAAATTGGAATCTTGCTCAGTTCTGGAAGGTTGGAATTGAGTAGAAGCTGTAAAATGCCAATTAAATAACACACTAATCATTGTGAAACTTCTTTGTTTCATTTGCATGTTACATGCTCAGCTTTGTACTAGCATTGCTCTCAGATTAGATTAGCAAAGCATGCTGACTGTGCTAGCTATGCTTGAGGCAATGTTTACGTACACCTCATCTAAAGACACTCAAACTCAGTTTTTCACAACTCCACACATTTCATACGTCTGGTCTGTTCGGGTATCCGGTTCATTTTCATAAGAGGTCATTTCAAAATAAAAGATGAGACCGATTTACTTCAGCTTATATTTATTATACCAGATTTTCAGTGGGTCAGAAGTTTACACACACTGTGTTAGTATGTGGTAGTTGGCATTAGTCAGGTTTGTGGGCCTCTGCTCTCAGACACGCATTTTCAGCTCAGATTTTCTTTGGGACTCGGGTCAGGACTTTGTGATGGCCATGCTGTTAATTTCACTTTGTTGTCTTGAAGCCATTTTCTTACCCCATAGAGGTTTCTTTTGGATCATTGTCCTGCTGGTAGACACCAATTTTTAACTTTCTGCCTGTCTTCAGGTGTTGCTTCAGTGTTTCCACAGCATGATGCTACCACCCCCATGCTTCACAGTCGGGATGGTGTTTATAGTGGCTAATCCACTCAAGAATGTTCCATTTAGCCACTGGAGTTTAGGTGGGGAGTTGCCGAGACATAATTTCGATAAAGCACGCAGAGATACAAGCTATTCAAAATAACTGGATTGACTATTAATATAAATATTAATTAATTTATTTGCCGTGAACGCCGGTTAACCTTTCCTATGAAACGAAATCCATATACATCACACAGATAATCAACCAATTTTCTTTGGGCTATCCAATCAAAGGTAATTACACAATCTTAACATATTTCTTAATAATAATAATAATAATAGTTCATAAATCCAAACATGGTCTAAACCAAAACATCTCTCTCTCAGATTTTCTTCTTTAAATTCAAAAAGTCCAGAAGTGTTCTTCAGACTAAAAGCCTCAGACTTCTTCCTCCATACATTGCACTGATCAGGCCTCCAAAGGCTTGTGATCTCCTGCAAAGCTTTTTTTTTTATACCTTCATTCTTTTGTTGTAGTCTCGGGGTTCAGTCGAACCTTTCCAAACAACATTCCTTCATCCACGGGATTGAATTGGTTAAATTGTTCATCTTTCCTGAATGATGCAGTGTCTGTGTGGTTCCAGGATTTTATGTTGGTTTATTTGATTGTACAGGCGCTTATAATACCTTCAGTTGTTTGGAAATTTCTCTTAAGGAGGAACCGGACTTGTGCAGGCTCACAGTTTTTCATGTGTTCTTACCTGTATTGCTTGGATTTTCTCTTGGTAACGGCGAAACAGCACTGGCCTTTAAATACAGCCGAATGCGCACTCCTAATTATTAACTCCTAGTTATGACGATCAGTATCTTGTAAAAGTAAATGCTTCATCTGGAATTCAGATATAGCGAATAAAAGCTGAAATAACTCTGTCTGTAGATCATCTATGATCATGTACCGCCTGCGTGATTTGCCAATTGAAGTGCATCATAACATTAATTGTGTGGAGTTGTGAAAAACCGAGTCTGAGGTGTTTGTTAAATATTTGGACTCGTGTATGTTCACGCACTAGCACCAATGATCTCTTCTATTTCCTTCCAAGCTTCAGTTTTCATTATGTCTCTAGGCACTCATTTAACGCGAGGTTGTTTATGACAGAATAAGACGAAACCATGGTTTGTTCCATTATTGCACGTCAGATCGTAAAAGGGAACTAATTGCAGGTCGGGACCAAAGTTGTGCAAGAGTGGGGAACTGAAGAAATGTCAAATTATTCTTGCCGATTGTTTGTTTGGATTTGCCATTTTGTTGCGTCACTGCTAGTTTGCGTACAATTGAGAAAATAAAATGTCACCATGTTGTTTTGTTGCTGTTGCTGAAATCGTGACTTGGCATCTCATAAAAATGCAATTGAATTGAATTGTTGTGAGCGAAGATGTTGCTCAGAGACTCGGGTGCGTCTTCTTTCCTCTCCTTTCTGTTCTCTATAGGATGGAAGTCAGCAGGAGGGCCAGAGCAAAACGAAGCAGGAGAGCGCCTGGCTCTTCAGACTGTGGTACACGTTTGACCACAAGTATCCTTTCAGCACTTGGGAGTGGAGTAGCTCTTCATGCACATGCTGCACTTTACCCTATCTTTTCTTTCTTTCTTTCGTTTGTCTCTCTCGCCTGAGTCAGTCCAATGCCATGACATCACTTGAGCGCTGTGCAAACAGAATTAAAAGAAGGAAGCTACTTGAGGTCTGCTGCAACGTCTCGAGAAAGATGAGTGCAGCATGCAGTGACAGGATCTGGGGGAACGGTTCAGGGTGAATATCTCTGCTGGGCTTTGTGTGGGGAACTGAATTGAGGGATAAAGGGAAAGAGGAAGAAAAGAAAGGTAGAGAGGAAGAGAAGAAATCCAGGTCCATCGGGGGAAAAAATACTCCCGCTTTCAATTCTGTTTTTATTTATCAGGGCCTACATAACCATTTCGTTATCGTCATCAACTTCTGTAAACCGTTAACCTCAAGTGATGACAAGAAACACAACATAAAATGGTATGTTCTCATTTTATTCCCAACAAGTAAACCAGCAACCAGGTGGGCAAAAAATACGTACACCCTATAATACCATGTAGGGCCACATTTAGCAACAATATTTAGAAGTAAACATTCTTAAACATTCATAAAGAAGGGTCTTTTTCCTAGACACCATTCAATGAATGCCATCTGCCTTTTTCTGATTGTGCTGTCATGCACATAAACATGTAATGTCCTGTCCAACTGTAAACAGTCCATCTCGCTGTAGAATGGTGAATTTCAAATCGTTTGGAGACGGCCTCATAACCCTTCCCAGAATGATGCACCGCAACGATTGCTTCTCTGAGGTCTTTTCTTCTTGGCATGATGAAGACACACACCTGAGTGCTCCAGAGCACCAAACTGCCAAAGGTTCTGCTTTTATATAGATAGTCACACTTCTTGCTAATATACTTGTGCATTTCATTAGTAACACCTGGCTGCTAATTAATCGCTATTATCAAATTTGTTTATTTTTTTGGGGAAGAAAATAGTTTATAGAAGTTGGTAACCGCACAATTGTTACGTAAGCCCTGATCAATTAAAACCTTGAATTTAAGTAGGGCGTACTTTTTTCCACATGACCGTATAAGCTCGTTCTAATCTGTTGTAGTTTCCATAGCAACAGCTCATTCAAATGGACACTGCTCTTTATAAATGTGTTTTCACAATGTGCATAATAATCATGATGACGTTTCTTTAAACCGTAAAATGTTTGTTTACCATGTATGGAAGGAGTCTCCAGTGTCAGAGTTTTGTTACAGTCTCAGGTATAAAGCTGTAACACTAAGTACTGATTATCTTTCACTAGCTGCATGTTCTGCTTTGGGAATCAGAGCAAGAGGCAGGTGTTGAACCTAATTGTAGCACGTATGAAATTTATGTTCTCACGTTCCTCTTCCACTTCCTGCACAGCTGAGCCCACGGGTTCCCCAGCTGACCTACAGGTGTTTATTACAGACGAGCCACATGTGCGTCTGTGCCTGTTGTAAGATGGAACATTGACATAGTAACCGTTGCTTAGGCATACGTATTTCAGGACATGACCTTCAGTGGGTTGATTTTAAATTTACTTGGTTTGTGTGTACCAAAAACCTATTTATTTATTTTACGTTAATGCAATCTTTCTATTTATTTATTTATTTAGCATATTTATATTACATTAGTTCATTTTAATGCAGGACGAATGTATCCAGGTCATGTCTTTTTATTCACTATATATGCTCAATACAAAGGGTATAACTGCAGAGTGCACTACAAAATAAATAAATAAAAGCCTGTTAAATTAAATACTTTCCAGAAATATAATGTAGTAATATTATATACATTAGAAATGAACTACTTACCGGTATTACAGTAAGTTTAGAGCATTATTATATTAATTAGAACATGTAAAATATGTTTTTTAAAAAAACAGAAAAGATATGAACTTTTGCAGATGTTTTTACATTAAGGAATAACAATTTTATTCATTTATGCATTAAAAATAAATGAACAGAAGTTATTCTCTATTAACTGGTGTTGACTTTAGCGTCATTCTTTAAATGGGGCATGTGGTGCAACCACACATTAAGAAAAAATATTTTAAATTACTTAAAATATAGTATAATTTATTTACTTTTCTTAAGGTGGTTTTATAACGGTTAATTCACATGAACACATTTCTGATGTTCTATTGTTTAATTTTTCATTAAAAGATAGATTTCTCATCCAGGTTTAACAGTAAAAGAAAATGTTTTTTGGAGGGTATTCTAAGTAGGTAGCTCGGTAGCAAATCTTCTGTCCACTTGACTTGATTTTAAGACTTTTGAAAGCAAAAATGAATTTTATTTTAATGCTCTGAAAATGTATAATAACTTTTTTTTCCACTTTTACTTTGGGAGGTAATAAAAAAAATTAGCTGTTGAGGGAACAACTGTTTATAGCTGCTATAATGTAAGCGAGAACATGCTTAAATATAACTATAAATGGATAAAAATTAAGTAATTAATTGCTGGCATATTATTGTTGTGTATGAGCACTTCAGGATGTGTTATAATAAAAAATATACTCTGTTGATTATTTTTCTATAACAGCATGCCCTGAAGTGTGTTATTCCTCATTTACCAAATAGGAAAATTTGTTTGTTTTTTTTAAATGTGGAATTTGACAGTAAGCTGTAGTGAATTTTTGGTCGTTTTAGGTAAGTAGAGACTCTAAGTTGTACCGTTGTTTATGGAAAAGTTTCGGTACTGTGTGTGTTGTGCCCCTTTATTCAGTTTTTTTTCCAAGCATATATTAGCTTTCAAGAGCCTTGTTTCTGTTCTCCGTCCTTAACCGTAAACACAGCTACCTGAAACCCATTCTGACCCACAGCGGGCCTCCGCTCACCACCACCTTACCAGCCTGCTGTGGACCGCTGGCACGCTTCCTCACCAGCCCCCAGGCCTATGAGGTATAACGCACTAACACAGGATAAACACACAGCTGACATGATCCCACATTTCCCTGCTGTCCTCTAACCTGAAGCAGAGAAAAATGAATATCTGGCATTTGCATCAGATTCTATTATAACTAAGATAAAGTGAAGCTTAGTGGTGAAAAACGCTCCTGCGTCACAATTATTTATTCCATGATGTCATACTTGCTTATTATAAAGTGTAAATCCTCTTTTAAAGGTCAAAACCTTTCAACTATTTATTTCTGATATATTTTAACTGTAGTGCCACAGACCACCGGGATTTTCCTATCTTTATCATAAGTGACTTCCAGAGCGTTAACTGAAACACATTCTATTTTGCATTGTCTGCTTCCTCTTATCACATCCTGCCACTCTGCTACCATCATAACTCCAATCTAAATAAAGAGGCTTAAGGTACTTAATATAAAAACTTATGTTTACTGGGCTTTACTCTTGAAGTTGGTGTAAAGTGTAAAGAGTTAGTCAAATGTTGTAGCCAATTCTCACTTATTGCTGTTATCAATACAAGAGATAAATCTCGCCCTCGGATGCATAAATTAATTCACTTTTGTTTTTTGTAAATGACGGACTCTTCAGTTTCACCGTTGTTGCTTAGTTATGAACTTTCTTTATATTGCAGCCCCTCCAAAAGTATTGGAACGGTGACAGGGTTTTCGTGGTTTTGTCTGTCCGCGACAACAATGTATTTGAAAAGATGTGATTGAAGTGTAGACCTTCATTAATTGCTTATTGTATTAATTAATGCATTAATTCAAAGGGTTTAACGAAAATCTTGCAATAAACATTATTTTTACACAGTCCCTCCATTTTAACAGGCTCACAAGTAGCTGATCAAACTAACTTAATTATAAATATAAGCATCATTTTTAATTGGATGCAAATCAGTCAGCTCCTAAAGTCTGGAGCACGTGGATATCACCAAATGCTGCTTCCTCCCTTGAGATGCTTTGCCAGGGCTTTTCTGCAGCCGTTACTTGTAAATGAAAAGCAGCTCAACTGGGTTGAGTGACTCAGCCATTTAAGAACATTTCATTTCTTTGTCTTAAGAAGCTCTTGGGGTATTTTCACGTTATATTTCGTGTCATTATCCATCTGTACCATCTGTTTTGCAGCATTTGACTGAATCTGAGCAGAAAGTATAGCTCTATATTCCACCAGCATTCACATCAATAAACACCAGTGACTCAGTTCCACTGGCAGCCACACATGCCCATGTCCACCATGTTTGACAGATGATGCGATTTGCATTGGATTATGAGCTCTTGCTTTCCTTCTCTATACTCTTCTCTTCCCATCATTCTGGTACGAGTTAATCTTGGTTTCATCTGTCCAAAGAATCTGCCAGAACTACACAGGCTTTCTAGCAAAGTCTAAGCTGGCGTTTCTGTTCTTGAATGTTACCAGTGTTTCACATCTTGAGGTAAACCCTCTGTATTTACATTCATGAAGGCGTCTCTTGATCGTAGACTTTGACAATTATACTCCCACCTCCTCCAGAGTGTTCTTGATTTGGCTAGACTTTTTTATTTTTTGGCCAAGGAAAGAATTCTGCGATCATCCACTCTAGTTGTCTTCCGTGGTCTTTGAGGCCTTTTCGTCTTGCTGTGTTCGCCAGAGCATTCCTTCTTTTTGGAAATGTACCAAATTGTTGATTTGGCCACTCCTTAAGTTTCTCTCTGATAGGTCTGCCTTTTTTCACCCTAATGATGGATTCCTTTATTTGCATGGACACCTCTTTGGACTGCATATTGAGAGTTCCCATAAATAGCTGCCAAATGCAAGTTCTTCACTTGGAATCCACTCCTGATCTTTTATCTTTTTTAATTCGGCAAGTAATATTGATGAAACGGACCATAACTGACCATGAAACGAAAATCAGTCAACTGTTCCATTACTTTTGAGCCTGTGAAAATGGAGGGACTGTGTCAATATTGCTGTAATTCCTAAATGTTTAATTTCAAACCTCTTGAATTAATGCTGGAAGTCTACACTTCAATTGCATCTTGATGGCTTCTTTTCAAATCCATTGTGGTGGTGTACAGAGGCAACGTTCCAAAAAATTCTGTCACTATTCCAATACGTTTGGAGGGGACTGTGGCCTCTTTGGTGAAATAAAATCGAGCCTCGCTGCTCAGTGTGCTTTACAAAGGAAAAACAAGCATAAGGAAAGCAGTGGAAAATAGACAAAAAAGTCTAGTAGGTTTTTTTTGTTGTTTCTTTTTATTAAATCATGTAAAGACAGTAATAAACATGTAATTAAGATTAAAGATGGATCCAAATTGGATAAATGGGGAATTGTGGCTCAGAAAGCAAAAACAGAAAAATAGAATGTCAAACAATGCAAAATATGAACATGGAACTAGAAAAAAACCTGAAGGGAAAATGTTTTGATCTGCTGTTCCTCATTGCCAGTTTGATCTCGCACATAGTTTTGGAACAGGTTCATGTAAATAGTCTGATACATCGGAAGTGTTCATGTAAAGCAGCTCTTGCTTATGTATTCTGTCCCAAGTAGCAGCCTTTGAATCCGATAAAATACATTTGTTTTGTTTTTTTCAGTTGTGTAACGTGATCGCTAAACATTCACTCTCCACTAGACAGACTCGGGTTGTTCATTTGCTACTCAAACCCACCGGTCAGTGTTATGTTTACCTCCGATTCGTATTGGGCTGCTGCTTGAACCTGGACCTGAGCGTGCGCTCGGCCGCTAATCAGCACGATGTTGAATGTTGAGTAAGAATGAATACTGTAACATCGGTGCTCTCAGATGATGATGCTTAAATATTATAATGCAGGTTTTGTGCTGCGTCCAAGTACATCAGCGTCAATATCCCGAGGATCAAAAGTGAGCTGTGACGTGCTCATGTTCATCGTGTTCAACAGATAAGAAAAGTTGCATTGATGTCTGTCTTAGCTGTAAAGAGATAAAGAGCTAAAATTGTAAATGCATGTCGATGTAAATTCATCTGTATTGAATTTCTGGTGATGTGTTTGCTGGTGCTAATTTGTTCATTGAGGAATTTTCCTGTTATTCCTATGAGAAGTTAGCGGTTGTGTGCCGCGCTGCCATCGCAGGTGGACGTTGGTATTCGGTGATTTTGAACGTAAGTGGTAATGCTCAGGTTTCACTGTTGGCGCTTAACAAGCTCAAGAGCTGCTTTTCTTTCTCACCATTTTCCAGTGACGTGATGAGACGTCCAGTCTAGAAGCAGTGGAGATGTTGGTGCAAACGCCGGACTCAAAATCCCAGAATGCCATGCATCAATGAGATGTGTCTCAGCTAGTTAGTTGATTGGTAGCTTGAAAGTTGAAGTGGATGTGAGGGAGCTGGGCTTCACTCTCTTTAGGTAGAAATGGAAAGCGGGATAAATCACCACTGCACCACTATCAGCAGGAAGTTGAATGGCATTATGGGTAATGTGGGAAACACAAGGTGCAAATAAATCCAAACAGGGATGTTCGAGTTGAGCTAGAAATGGTGCCGATTCGTCGAGTGCAATCGTCAGGTCTCGTCAGTCAAGTCAGATAAGCGCCATTTTGAAAAAGACCGTGCTCAAAGATTGTTTCTTGGCTTCCTAAAACTCGCTGTGTCGGGGTTCTTCATAGGACTACTAAGTGTCCCCCTGGTGAACAGAGCATAGATTTAATGTCAGAGATGACAATCGTGTAATTTGGATCTAATAAAAAACGTGAATAATCATTAATATGGTGACATTTTCTGTTAATGAGCGTAGAAAAGTAACTCGTATCATGGCCGTTAAAAGTAACTATAAATGGATAAAGAGTATGGTGTTCTTTAAACTATATACGTTGTAGTTGTCCGAAAGCTGCTGTGGTGTAAGAGGAATAACACATTTTGGGATGCACTCTAACTCTGCTTCATGAAATCACCCTGTCATGGGTGCCATTATTTTTGTACCAGTGAATCGATGCCACCATTACTACGCTCACTGACACTCAAACTAAAGTGTGTTCAGAGTTCGTTAACCTCCTTCCTGTCCCGGCTCTCAGGAGGAAGTGGCTCATGGCGAGTTCCTCAGTAACGAGGCTTCATTCTGACTGATGATGTTTTTGTGCTGCTATGAAAGGTGTTTGAAAAGGCAGAGCGAAAGAACGCCACAAATCCAGATTCAGACTGAAGGGAGAAGATGCGCTCCGGGTTCTCCGTCACACAAAAGAAGCTTTCAGTACCGGCACCCCATGAGCAGTTCGCTTCTAATATCAGAGACGCGAAGAACGCAGCTATTCACTGCGCAGTCACAGTTCGAAGCATTCTGGCAAATTCCACTGTTCGTCTCAATGCTGATACTGTAGCCGAGGGGGACGCTTGGCTGGGTTCACAAATGTCTCACAGTCCTCCATTATGCTCCTCACACACAATGAGCTGAATGTCTCTCCCGCCCGTGCCCTCCTGCCCCCCCCCCTCACTTTTATTGTGAGTGGACAAAAGCAAAGTCAGTGATTGTCACAGCTCTAAATGTAATGTCAGTATGACAGCATTGGCTTTGAGAAAGCATTTCACCCTCCAGCGTCACATGGACAGTAATTGGGTCCAGAATTAAACCCATCCATGCTGTTTTATTTTTATTCCTGGCATGTATGACTTCATAAATGTCAACCTTTACAATAACGGACCATCGATGAATTCACAGCAGTAATAAATATATATAGAGCACCATTTTTCCGAACACACAATTCCCGTCTTGTTTTAATGGCGGGCATAAAAATAGCTTGCCCAAGTTGTTGTTAAGGACGTCTGGAGGTATGTCCTTTCATCACCAGTTCAGTTTTGTTAACCATGATGAGAAATGGCAGTGGAAATGCGTTTCAGTGGAGAAGCTCCGCTATTACAGAACGTCACATGGAAAGAAGCTCAGTCCAGATATCGAGTCCGAAACGGAGTCGTTTGGTTTGGTTTCATTTCACGCTGCATGTAAATAACTGATCCAAAAAAGCTAAAGCAATGACGCACGCAAACGTTGGTCAGAAACATGGCGATGGAAGAACTCGTAGAAATCACAAAAATCGCTCAAGTCTGGAGAACACCGGGTCTAGGATCAATAAATGATGAGGTCTAGCACTTCCTGGCACCATCACTTCTGACCAGGTTTGCCCTATTGGTGGCGCTCGAGAGCTTGTGCAGCATGCACCAAAACTGCTCTGATGGTAGCTGAGACTTTCATCTGTCTCTGGGCCAAACTTCATATAAAACCGTATATAAAGCAGTTCTGTGGACTGCTGTAGACTTCCATGTGGAAGCAGAAGAAGCGTACGGTTCCAGCAGGGTGCCTGCCAGGGCTGGGAACCGGAACTCCGTGCCGAATAAGAACCGAATCCAAAAGTGCCGCATACCAAGAGACCGAGCTGTAGTGAACAAAAGGCAAAAACGAATTCTGCGTGATGTTTGTTATTTATATAATTATCGAAGCATTTATTTAGCGCCGGCTCTTTGTTCTCGCTCCTTGGGGGATTTATACGCACGCTTGCTAAAAGTTTGTTTACCCTTTTTTCCATCAGTTTATTTTGACTAATGAATGAAAGAGTTTTATGTTCAGCTCTTTTTTTCGCTTCGTTTAGTCATGAAACCAAACCAAATAGCAAACGAACCGGGAGTATAAATTAGGCTGTGGTATTGATTCGAACTCCGCAGTGAGAATAATAGGTGTGAAAGCACCCTAAAGCGTTTGTCATTGTCGTCTGAATCACACTTCCTGTGCACTCCTGTATTACGCGTTTTCTTTTTTCTTTTTTTTTCTTTTTTCCCCTCTCTGTACCTCCTGAACAGCTTGAGAATGATGAACTTATTTGGTCTGTGTGTCAACCAGCAATCCGCACCTAATCAATCTGCCCCATTGATGTGCCCCGAGGTCAGGGCATGTGTGTGGTCTATTTATTCCTCATCCTTTTTCCTTTCTCTTCTTTTATTCATCTTTCTTTTGCTTCAGCTCTTTGGAATGAAATGAAACATGGTTATTTTTTGGATTTAAAAAAAGTAAAAGTTTATAATGACTCTCAGATGTTCGGTTCAGATGTTGTATCTTCATGGAAGGAGTCAACAGCGTGGGGGCTTGTGTAATGGTCAGCACAAAGTTCAAAGCGGGAATCCCGGAAAGTTCTCATGATTATCGCATTAGATAATCTTTTAGATGACGGAATACCATTTGAATATCCTTTACATCATCATCTGAAAATAACAGATCCACAGCTTCCGCAGATACGTTTGTAGCCGTAAAGGCAAGGGTTCCTCAACGAGCGTTCTTTGGGAAGTTCTTCACTTCCTAACCATCTGTTGTACTTGGAACTTCCTCTAGGGGGACAAACCCAAGAGTCGCTTAAGGTTCTAATTATGATTTATTTCTCTAAAATTGCATATTTATTGTTTGAAATGTTGACATGAGGACCTGTTTGAGTGCTAGAAGTCATTGTCTTGGCTTCCTGTCTCTCAGCGATGTAATGTGAATGGACAGGAAGTGTGTATAACTGGGTAGCTAATTTTAGCAATCTGTTTTTTAGGTATGCAAATCTTTTTTGAATAAAGTGTGGGTGTGAGAGTGAGAGTGTGTCCTCTGTAAAAAAAATCTCTAAGTCTAGTTCCACTCTTTACTCTTCTGTGTTTACACAGTGCCCTTCATGATCCTTTGTTTTAAGCTTGCATGTGTGTGTGTGTGTGTGTGTGCACCTGAGCGCCCCGCCCCTCACCTCATCTCCCACTTGTCCCTGTGCTTCACAGAACAGCGAGCAGCTTCGGGACACTGACTCGGACCTCATCCTGACAGACGGGGACCTGACGCTGACGTACGGTGATACGGCCATCACGGTTAACGGTGCCTCGTCATCGTCATCCGCGTCAGGACCGAAGAGCAGCAAGCGCAACGGCAGCACGTCTGAGGAGGCGCTGGAGAGAGAGCTGGACTCGCGTGAGCAGGAGCTCCTGAGTCGGGGCACACGGCTGGTTTTCCCCATGGAAGATCACGCCTGAGACCCCGCCCACCAACTCGCTGACTCCTCCCCCTGCACATTCTCTCTCTCTCTCTCTCTCTGTCTCTCTCTCCATGCCTAGGACACCTCACTCCATCTGATCCTCCTGTGCTGCTATAAAGACATCAGGCAGAGGAGAGGGAAAGCGAGAGCCAAGAGTCTGAGCGAGAAGATCTCGTGTGTTTACCGAACTGCAGAAGACGCAGAATATTGCGATACTGTGATTCGAGAAAATAGACAATAGGAAACTTGCCTTTTCTGAGCCTGGCGAGGAACTTTGGGAATGCTGGAGGATATCTGGGTCGTGATTGGCTGTAGGTGGGGAAGTTGTTTGGTTTGTTTTTTGCGTCAGCCATCGCCCACACTGAACAGCTAAAAATGTGAAGCCTAAGTATAGACGTGAAGTCTGTCTGCCTCACAAGCCAAGTGTAGCTCTTTCTCATTCCCTCACACGTGCACACGTTTTCTTTGGAAGGACTACAGCATGTCCCGTGGTTGGATTCATTCATTCCGCATCACCCTGGCACTCATTACATGCTTTGTTCATTATTCAAATGTTTGTATGTAGATATGCAAAAGTCGTGTTGGCGACTTTGTGAGCTGCGCATGGAGACCTTCATCCAGCACACACGAGATGAGGTCGAATCTGCTGGCTCGGCTGCTTCACCTGAGCGTAGCGGCTGATCTCCTGAAGCATGCTGGCCAAGATCAGGGGTGGGAAAAGTTCTGAAAAAGATAATTAAGTGAAAGTAGGAGTATGGAGGCAACCGTCTACGTAAATGATTTAACTTCATGCCTGACTCCGCGTGCCTGGCGACTTCGCTGAGCATTCGGCCGTGAGGAGGTACACTGCTAACTCTCACACACCCGTGGAATTTGCCTTCCTGTTTAGCGAAAGTTTAATAACTGCTCGGGAATTCGCCCAGTCACACCAGCAGTAGAGACACAACTTAAATAGCTAGCTAAATTATGAGGGTGAGTCAGATTAAACCGTGCGCTACAAATCGGAGAAACCGCAGGTTTAATTTGTTGTTGCAGTAGAAACTGTCCTACTGATCCATTATTCAGTCGCCTCTTCTACTGCCAACTTGAAGCCAATACACTTTTGTGAAACCATGTTTGCAATAAACAATTCAAAGCACCAAAAATTCAAAAGGATTTCATTTGTCACCTTGTCACAAAACTCGACTCGCTAGCGAAGTTAACTCATTTACAAAATGCAATTTCTAGCTCGTTTAGGGAGTCAATTTGCAAAACTTAACTAGCTAGCTAATTTACTAAGCTAATTTTACAAACTTTATCTAGCTAGACAGTTTAATTAGCTAAGTTAGAAAACTGAACTGGTTGATTTAGCAAACTCAAAGTTAATTCAGCTTTTTTAGTTTGAAGGCAGAATTTTAGAGTAGCGTTTCATTTACGTTTAATAGCCCTCTTAGATTGAATGCCAAGTCGTCACGTTCGCAAGGAAAACAAAACTACGCTAGCCAGCTGTTGTAATGAGCTAATCTACAAAATGCATCCAGCCAAGTGAACAAACTAAAATAAAAACCTTAACTAGCTACCCAAGTTAAAAAGCTAATTTACAAAGCTTGCCAAGCTGAATTACAAAACTTAACAAGCTAATTGAATGATCTAATTTATGAAATGTAATTTTCTAGCTAATTTAACCAGATACATAATAAAACTTAGCTAGCTAATTTACCAAACGTATACTTAATGTATACAACACACTTTTTCTAGCTTTGATGAATTGGTGAATTGTAAAGTCGCGTTAGCAACGATCCAAAACATAACTAGCTAGCAAATTTAATTAGCTAAATTACGGAACCTAACTAGCTAGCTAGGTTAAGATGCTAAATTACAAAACTGAGGTTGCTAATTTACCAAACTTAAACTTGTTTGTGTGATTCAAAACGTTAAAGACTGAGATTTCCCCTTTTTTTTTTTTTTTTTTTTTTTTTTTTTTTTTTTTTGGCCAAGGGGCCATCTCGTCCTGTAATCGCTAACTCCCGTGAAATCTGATTAAGATCAAAGAAAAAATGTAATGCCATTTGAGATTCATGACGAGGATCTCGAAGGTCAAAATAAAGAAGTAAGAAGTGTTTTTCTCCTCTTGGAATTGTTCATGTACTTGAGTCAGAGTATTAACTGTTAATAATGCTTAGGTGAAGTAGAAGTATAGTAACAAAGTACATTTACTCAGTATTTTCCACCCCTGCATCCTGGATAACTTCCTGTTATGACAGAAAAGAAAGAAATATAAAACTTTTTATAAGTAACACCATGAGATTATATAATATTTATCACCCCTCCATCCAGCACATCTGCTTCAGTATTCGCTCATCTCAACCTCGACACATCCACTCATGCGCACAGCTGTGACTCCGCCCCTCTACCCCAGTGCGATGATGACTCACACGTTCACAACGCACTGCTGTGTCCATGTCGAATCTCCTGGGTGTTGTTCTCCAGCCGGGCCACGTAAACATGAGCACCGAGCGCCGTGTGACTCGGGAGTGCGCTTAGCTGCGGGGGTCAGAGTTATCCCAGCTGCTAGAAAAAGAAAAAAAGCTCGACCAACATCTGCGTCAGAAATCTGAGCCGCATGCGATTAACCGAATCTGTGAATGCAGCGCTTTATATCCGAATTCTCTGCAGGGCAGATTGTACAAGAGGCCACTGTCCGAATCCTCGTCATAAATTCACAAAGAGGTTTGTTAACGACTCGTGTGTCACGATCAGTTCACATCATCTCGCGCCTAGTAAAACCCCCGAGCAGTCGCGTTAGACCGGTCACACCGAGGACTTCGGCTGAAAACCTCAACAGGAGAATTGTAAACAATTTATCAACATTGAACATGTACGCAAATTCTTTTTTGGGGGCGTTTTGTACTGTAACGTGTCAAAAGTAAAATACGAACCGAACACATTTCACAAATAACATAAAAATTATAATACGTTTTATTCTACGGTCATTCGTCTTTATAAAACACTTCATTTTGTGGTAGAATCTCTCGGTGCTGTACGTAAAGAGGAGGAAGAGATCTGCGAGGGATAGAAATTGAAATTAAAATGTGATCTAGAAATTATTAGATCTAATTTACAAATCTCTACTTGCTATCTAATTTAAAGAGCCCAAAAGATATACAAATATATGGAATAGCAGAGACATTTTCTGTTTGAAGTTTATTTTTAAGCAGATATTAGTGTAAATGTATCAAAAATAGTGTATCGTGAGTTTCCTTCATGTCCTCTAGCTTCCTCCGCTTATGCTAAACTAGGTGTGTGTGTGTGTGTGTGTGTGTGTGTGTGTGTGTGTGTGTGTGTGTGTGTGTGTGTGTGTGTGTGTGTG
>JAQQZR010000036.1:1314889-1332924 GCA_030068235.1 Notoglanidium macrostoma | reverse complement strand
AGCATTCCAGGTGACGACTTCATGCAGCTGGGTAAGATAATGCCCACAATATCATCAAGCTCAATGGTGGCTACTTTTGAGAATCTAAAATATGAAACATATTTTGTTTGGGCTTTTATTTTTACACTTTTTTGTTTACTACATAATTCAGTATATGTGTCGCTTTATAGTTTGAGGTATTCAGTATTGTTTTACAATGTAGAAAAAAAAAGAAAAAAGAAAAACCTATGAAAGAGAAGGTGTGTCCAAACTTCTGACTGGTAGTGTATATATCTTGAGGTCTCACTAATTTGCTAACATTCATTATTACTAATCACATCATAATCACATTAACTGGCTACATTCAACCAAGGCTCTTTTCCTAGAGTCAATTCCAGCAGCTAATATAACTTAGCTAGGCATCAGTTCTAGCTACATTCTAACGAATGGTAAACATCAGTTAATTGATGATTAACCATGATGATAATTGAAATACTACTTTAGAATATGAACTATGAGTGACATGTTAAACTCTTATTAGTTCTAAACTAATCAACTGCAGCAGTCACTTGGCACTAGCCAAGACTCATAGGAATAATAATTCATTATTGTACACAAAAGTGACTAATTTGGACTTTACTGAATGACGAACAATGCAGTAGTTCACTCCTAATGAGTGCTCACTAAACTAAATCAAAGTATTTTTAAGCTGATTGTTGCCTATTCTTTTAAACCATTCCAATAATTGCAGAGTTTACTCTATAAAGGACACACAAGACCTTTGGAAAACTACTTCAGTAATGAAAAAGTCTTAACTTAAAAAGAACTGGTCTGTAACTGTCATTAAATGATGATCACTGATGCATTAGGAGCTTGTAATGGGTTTTTAAAATCAAATCCTTGCACCAATATATGGGGAGAATATTTACTGTGGGCTTTAGGCTGAATTTGCAAGGCAGATGTGTGAGGAGTGTATTTATGCCAAGGACATTCTCAGTATTATGATTTTGGAAGCTTGCTGTTCAAAAACAAGAAGACAGTGAAAAATTATATGTAGAATTTTCAATATCAAGGACGAAGTAATAAATATAAATATGAGTTGTGAATTGTACTGCAGGGAAAGTGTAATGAATTATGTAATGTAATGAATTACAAGAGCCCAGCCTACAGGTAATGTAGGTGTGTGTGTGTGTGTGTGTGTGTGTGTGTGTGTGTGTGTGTGTGTGTGTGTGTGTGTGTGTGCGCGCGCATATACGTGGTGTCCTGTAATGGACCAGTGTCTCATCCAGGGTGTATTCCCGCCTCATGTCCAGTATTCCTGGGATGCACTTCAGATTTATCCAGAAAGCATTCCCTTTTGTGGATTAGATATAAATATATTCTCTAATAACATGTAAAAAAAAAAAAAACAAACAACCAAGCCAACAACGTTTCACTCATGAAACTCACATTTCTTTTTTCCATAGCATTCTTAAACTGTGTTTTTTTTGTAGATGAAGTGTTAAAAGTGGTACGTTTTGCCTGTTTAAAAAGGGGGTGGGGGGGGCACAAACCTTTGCACTCCAGTACAAATTAATGATGTACTACAGCAAATGTAGTACGCTCCGTATCCTGGCGGTGCGACGCACGCTCCGTATCCTGGTGGTGCGACGCACGCTCCGTATCCTGGCGGTGCGACGCACGCTCCGTATCCGGTCATGGTCTCTTACCCTTACGTAAAGTGAAGTTGCTGCCTTCGAGTCCTCCTCGGAGGTTCACGTGTACGAGTTCGGAGGTGGCGATTCCAAACGTGGTGTGTTCAAGTGGTTTTGGTTGGAAAAAATGGACAACGGGAGAAAGTTTTTGTTTTCATTTATTTTTTTGGTTTCATTGTCAACAAGTTGTTTATTTTGCCTTATTAAAAGAATATGAAGAGCTGGACAGTTAACATGCAAAATTATCCCTTACCCTGGACTCGGAAAGTCGGGTTTCTGAGTGGTAATCACGACACTGCAGTGGCGTTCAAGTGCGTCCATTTCGTAATTTTCCTATAAGATTTGAAGGCAGCGTATGTTACGACTTAATATTACTGCGTCACGCAAAGCGTTTCCGAGCTCTCGAGTGCCGCAACGGAAAAGTGTTGGCCTTATTGTCAGGAGATCCGGATAAAGCCGCAGCCATCCGTGGCTGAGAAACTGGACTGGGTTAGTCCATGACATGGAGGTTGTTAGCCAGTCTGTGAGCTCATGTATGAGGAAGAGGGCGGATAGCATTTTCCCCTGGGTGTGTTACACCGCATGAGCAGCAGCTCGGACAAAAAAGAAAAAGACACACGGCTGCCTTCACGTGTCTCAGAGGAAGCATGCGTTAGCTTTCACACTCGCAGACTGATATTTAAGATTTATTTGAACAGCTATGACCATGTTTATAATACTATCATGACAGAGCTATGTATATATATTTTTTGGCTATAAGTAGTTACATATTCCTGCTTAAAGTCAGTTGTGAGCTCATGTATACAAAAGAGGGCGGATAGCACATGACACGACATTGGGAAAAAAAAAAAAAGGTAAAAATGGACGTGTCTCAGTTTAAGGACGTGTTGATCTTCACCGGCCTCTGGGCGATAGTTACGGCGTGATAGAAGAGAGCTGGCTGGTGGTGACCGAATTGGGGAGATTTTTTCCAAGCTATTGTCCAGGAGCAGTTTAATAATATAAACGGACCACGTTATGAGCTACGATCATGATGTGATCATTGTGACGATGATGTTAGACTCACCTTTCCCAGAATCCAGTGTGGTGGTTGTTTTGAAAGCACCTGACCGCTAACCTGCTCGCTCTCTGTGCCGCAAAACCTCCACGGAGTCACCGTCGGCGATCCCTTTCAAACTTTTTCTTCGTTCACGTGTCAGACGTGGAAGCTTTGAACAAAATGCGCCGCCTCTTTTCCTCCCTTCGTGGCCGCCTGCGAGATGGCCGAGACCGGTTCTGGTCCTTTACGTACGGAGTAACGGAATGGGTCAGTCGAAAGAATTTAAGCCGCAGATACTTTGCCAGAGCATCTTCGATTTCACGTTACAACATAAGATCTGTGGCCGAGGGTGTCGCTGGATTGTCGCGGATTGTTTTTGGATTATCGATGGCATCAAAAATGGTGACTCGCTACTTGGTGCAGAGGATTCTGGGAAGGGTGAGCTGGCATCTTTAAAGTTCTTTAACTATTAAGAATTCATTTAAAAACAGGAAAAGCACATCGTTCATCTCCTCTCCAAGATTTAAAGCTCGAACCACCGAACCTGGGTACCCCGGGATCAAGCTGGTGGTGTGAAGCAAAGCTGTATCAAGTTGTACTTTTATTCCTGATGTGTCGCAAACATGTTTTTTTGAGTAGCTTTCACGCTTGGCTTCTGTAAAACATCTTGGTTTCTTTATATATTTTTCATAATAAAAGCCTCCAGGGTTGTGACTTTACCTTATCGCTGGACGATCACAGACCTGAGAGCGTCCTCATCCTGGGAAACATTTCACGTTCGACCTCAGAGTTGACGCCGGGGAGGAAACGTCGTCACGGCTTGTTGCTCTTCGGCTTTCTGGGATGGATCTGGATCCAGCTGTGACTTGAACAGACTTCTGGGATTTCCTGCAGCTGTTTTTCCGAGCCATCCGGCGGATTTGTACATACGTCTAGGTTTATCCTCACGCCGTGTCCCGTAGCTGTCGGCTCGTACCCCGCCGTCCTGCATGTGTCCGTCTCCGTCCAAATATACTCCGTACCGAGGGATGCCATGTTGAATGTGTGTGATGTATCTATATATCAAGATGACAGCGTTGACGCTTATTACTCCTTATTACATGTGAAAATGCACTTGAGCCTGTCTGACAAAAAAAAAAAAAAAAAAAAAAAAACCATAGTGTGTATGCATTAAAGACAATTGTACATTTCAAACCATATATCAGTGTATTCAATTAAACTGAAGTGGTTTACAGTAGCAATATATCAAGTATATGGGAATTGCTTTGTTACTGAATAAAAAGAAAGACAATGTTTACTACAAAAAAGCTCTTTATTTACAAAATATGTTCATAAATATGTTTCTGTTCACGGAGCGAGTTCGGCTCGACGTAGTTCCGTGTCAGTTCATTATCAGATAATAATGGTGTAATACTGTCATCTAGTTCATTTAATAAACATTCGATAACACTTTACTTTTTTTTTAGAGCAGCGTTCATAAGGCTTGACGAGCCGACAGACCCGCGTACGCGTTTATAAAGGCTTCGTCGAATTGCTTGGTCGCTTTTTGTACCGAGGTGACGTGAGGTGGCGTCTGACCAGGTCGTTACACTGTAATAACACGGCTGGGCGTGTTCTCAAGCCTTTACAATTAATTTCATAAGTTGAACGATATCATTTTTATGAATTCCTATGATCACGTCATCTTAGAGCTGTATATGTATATTACATCAAGCGAGTTTCATATTTCTGCTTCTAGCAGCTTTATGGGCACCTTTGACCATTTCATGACCGTCGTGATGGAGCTAGTTCATATTTTTCATAGTTTTATGAACCCTGGTCATGTCAGATCACCATAACAGAGCTATATGCAATACTGTGCAAAAGTATTGACCCCCCCCTCATTTATGAGAATTTTGTTGGGACAATGAGACAAAAACAAGTATTTTATTGCAGCATGTGCAAACACATTTTTATAAACCCTTTTATATTTACATCATTTGGCAGACGCCTTTATCCTGAGCGACTTACATATTTCTCATTTATACAGTTGAGCGTTAAGGGCCTTGCTCAAGGGCCCATCAGCGATAGCTTGGCAGTGCTGGGATTTGAACTCACGACCTTCCGATCACTAGTCCAACATTTTAACCACTGAGCTAGCGCTGCTTTTATAAAATGTAGAGTTTGTATAATTCTAACAAGCTGTAAAGTCAGTATTTGGTGTGAGCAGCGTTATTCTTCAACACAGCCCGAACTCTCTTAGGCAAGCTCTCTTGTCAGTTCTTTAATAGTCTTCAGGAATGGTTCTCCAGGCTTCGTGAAGGACGTTCCAAAGCTCATCTTTGGACGTCGGCTTGCTTTTGCTCCGTTCTCAGTCGAGATGATCCCACGCTGCTTTAGCGATGTTGAGATCCGGGCCGAGCCACGATCAATAGTGTTCCAGCATGGGGTTTTTTTTCTTTTTCTATCGAGGTACGCAGGAAGCCTGGAGAACATGTCATGGCTACATTAAAAAAAATACAAGCAAGTCTGGCTCTTTGGAAGAGAAAGAGCCATGTGAAGAAATGAGGGGCGGCTCAAGACGTCTGCGCAGTACTGCAGATTTTCTCTGGCATTTTTTAAATATTTTTCGCTCGTACGTTTTTAACGCCTATGGCCGTGTCACGAGTCAGCAGAGCTATGGATATTTTCAGAATTTAATATTCTTGCTTATAAAATTTATGAATATACAAAACCGCATGAACCCTTATGAACACCTCTCCTGGGTATAGTGTTACCGAACCTTCAAATGCTTGACCAATGTGTAAGCTGTGCAGCGAGGCGCTACCTGTCGCGGTCACGATGCACCACCTTGCACTGTTTCAGTTATTTAAAAAAAAAAAAAAAAAAGCCTGCACTGCGATAAGTGTTTATGAACATCTCTATTCAGGTTTCTGAATTAATATGGTGTTTTCAGTTCCTCGTGTATGTGAAAGATAAAGTGTGACAGCCAAACAGTACTTCAGTTATCACATGCTATACACACACACACACACACACAGAGAGAAGGAAGTCCAGAGCTCGGAGCTCCATGTACTGTAGCTGATTAAGGGAATTGGAGGATTAGAGCAGATCAAGCATAGACTGCAATCCATCCCCGGCCAGCTCGGTCATGTCCCAGGCGTCTCGGCCTCACTGTCATGGTTAGTGTTTAATCTCCTCCAGGTTATAATCAGTGTCCGTCTCCTCGGTGTCTCCCCGGTGTCCTGTGGAGCGTCTGCTCTCAGCCTGGAACGGTTCCTAGTGTCGGTCCTCCACAGACCAGTGACGGACGGTGCTCCTGCCTCTCGCTGTAGCTTCACTTCAGCCTGATCTCTTCTCTCACAGTCCTCATTCTTCTCTTTAGGCTTCTGAAACACACACACACGACCATTTATTGCCTGTGAGCTCATGTAATGATTCACTAAGACGGTCCTGCAGCACTGCCACGTACCATCAGTAACACTGTAACACTGGCAGTATAGCGAAGTATGAAGTACGAAGCATAATGTGTTGACTTCTGTCAGTATGACGTGTATAATGCTTCTACAGCATAAAGTATAACAGTACAGTCTATAAAGAAGTATGACGCATAAGTGAGGTACTACAAAGTGTAAATATATAATGTATAGAATATACTCTTCTCTTGATAAAAAGCGTAATGAAGTATAATGCATAGTCTAATGATGTATATAAGTATAACTATGTATAAAGCTTAATTTATAGATTATAATGAAATATAATGAGTAATGTAGGGAGAATAATGTATTATGATGAAGAGTAATGTATCATTTAGTATAATGAATAATATATTGAAGTTCAACGTAGTATAATGAAGTATAATTCCTTATGAATTATTTGCATTCAGTCTTTCATTCATTTTTTCATCACACACATGATAAAATAAAATTGTGCTGAAATGTTTACTCGTTACCGGAAGCAATGGACATTTCATATTTTCTGCTCATACACCTACGGCCACATCATGGCACTGTACTAACAGAGTTATGAGCATTTTTAATCATGATCTTAAAGTCAGTTTGATTTGAATTAAACCCTCAGAAAAGAGCAATTAATGGTGGGTCACGTTTGCGTGAGTAATGTTTCCTGCCCACAACAAACCAGAACTCGATAGACAACAGCATGCTGGGAGGTGCACTTTCACTGCAAGACATTTATCCATTAATACATTTCGTTTTTTCTCACTTCTGCTCTTTACACCGAGCCATCAACAGGGGTCGACTCTTAAATGACTCCCTGCCATTTTTCCCGCATGAAAATATTCAGTGAAAATCTCTTCGTGATGATCAGAAGAGCTTTATACTTTGTATGGGGTTTGTTTTAAAAATCTACGTAAAACGATATGTACGATATGTTTTAAATCAAATATCATTCCTGTGCTCATCTCCTTATGATAGTACCATCGAGCTAAAACCATCTTAGGAGTTACTATAGCATGAAAAACTTTTTGAGTTGATATTTAAAAGAGATGAATAGAGATGAAACTCCACTCCGCTTCGGAGATGTCAGCCTCCCCTTCATCCGTTACTCCTTCCCACTCGGGGCCGTTATTCCTTAATTCAAGGCTGTTATGAGAGGAGTTTAAAAACAACGTTAATATACAAGTTCCGCCCAGGTTTGTTTTCACAGGAATAAATCCCATTCATGTCCCAGAGGGAAGTCCCGCCAGGCTGCTTTCAAACGGGCCACAGGAGTGCCGCAATCCATGTAAAGGGAATGTTAAACAAGCAGCTCGCTTTTTTGTGGTTGGGAAAGTTTTACATATTTAACCGGATTAAGTTTGTGTCCATCTGCGCTGCCGATGCTGATGTTCAATTAAACCATCCTAAAGAGACTTTTATACTCCTTCTTTCTTTGCTCCACAATTACAGAGCGCAGTAAGGCTGATTTGTCACGCTTGGTGTTTTACATGTAATCCTACAGGAAGTGCCTGGTTTTTTGTCTCAGTCAGAGTTGCAATCAGAATGCAAGTTGGAGAAAATGCAAACTCCACAGAGAAAAGCGCCCTGGGTGACCCGGGGTTCGAACCCAGGACCTTCTTGCTGTGAGGCGACAGCGCTGACCACCGCACCACCAGCGCCCATGTTTCTTATAACAAATAAGAAACAATAAATCAGGATAAAATGCCAGATCAGCATTTTCCTCCTTTCAGAAATGATTGCTGAAATGCGTTGTAAATGGAAGAAGGAAAGTTCCAGGTTGATTTTTCCGATCTAAAAGCGCTCCAGGGCTTCGGCTCAGAGCGACGCGGATGCTCAGAGGAAGTTCGTATTTGTACGCCTGGTCTCTGAACTGGATAAACATACTTGATTGACAGATACGTCTAAAACACAGCACGACCAAGTTTTATCATGTCAAACATAACGCAAAAGGAGATCTGTTTACTGTTGATCGCGTGCACCGTCACGCTGTCGCGACTCCCGGTTTGTTTAGACAAACGACTTGGAATTCTGAGCTGAATTACCGGAATCCGAGTACTGCACTGGGTTGCAGCAGAATAAACAATTCAGTGAGTTTTTAAAAATTAAACCTTCTTTTGATGACTAGAATCTTCACCATATTAACAATGATCCGTTTTTTCTTAAAAAAAAAAAAAACTAAACAACAACACCACATGTTTATTGCACTTCTGTAGCATGTCCCAGTGAACCAGCTGTTACTATAGCGACAGGGTTCAGGAAAGTGCCAGCTTCACCACTGAGTCTCACCTCTGCGCAGCTACAAACGTTTTTTTGACCACCTCCGAAACCTCACCAGCCGTCGCGTCACTCTGTCACATTTCACAGCTGGGTAACGGCTCGTCCGTGTCTAAGTGCAAGTGCATACAGATGCAAATCGCACAGCTGGGCCTCGTTCCTCAGCCTGTGCGCCGGAGTTTTATGGTTTTATTGCCTTTATCTACATTCACATTGGAGCACGTCCCTGTAAACATGACTTTTACTTTCTTAATGGGAATGTATTTTTCACTCAGACTCTTATTGTGAAGGATGTCTGAAGTATTTAACAAGTTTCTAAGCTCGATGCGGTGAAATGAAAGACTGGTTGTTTGACGAAAGCAGTTCCATTGCATCATGTTCTGTGGAATGGAGTGGAACAGAAAAAGATACACGCTATACATAAGTGCAAGCTGTGAAAAGCCGCAGAACATTTTGGTCACGTGTGGTTTTGGTGACAAAAGCAGCCACAGGAGAGCGAGTTGACGACTGAAAACAGATCTGCCTGCTGCTAAGTCACATTTAGCAGTCTTTGTAATGTCAGGAAAACAATAAATGAATTCAGGACTGAATAACTGGTTTGTCATCTGTTCTATTCAAAATCCGGACATGTGTTTGTTCAGTTTTTTTTTCCACCCATTTTCTTCACCGTACACCGTTGAAAATCACCTGTTTGGGATCTATCTGTCTTTGTGTCATTATAAAAGACGACTATTCTTTGTGAAGCTGTCATCTCTAAAAGCCTTACAGACACAGGATATGTGCTCTTTTATTTCACGCCTTAGTTCCTTTTGCTTTTTTTCTCTTTGTTCTCTCTAAGAGGGTTTTTCCTCTCGCTGTCACACCAGGCCTGCTCTTTTCAGGTTCACATCTGCATATTGACAAAGTGGCTTAATGTCTCCGATTTAAATGTGTAAGGAATAAACCACTCCACGTCATGCTGTTATTGGAAATTAAGGCTCCGTGCACGAGTGGGCAAAAGTGGCCCAAATCCCAAAATTTTCTGAATGTGACATACACTTGCTACTTGCATGGCTGTGTGAATAGCAAAAAACAAATAAACTGTCATTTTTAATTCCAATTTGGGCCACTTGTGGTTCATACATGCTGCTGAAATCTGATCCGTGTCCGATACTGTACCTCTGGCTGAAGAGGCAGAACGGAATTTATAGGACTTTTACTTCGATCTAACTCCACGAGCGTAATGATTTTGTGCTAATGAGAAGAATAGATGGAGGATGATGGCGAAGGAGAATTTCAGCGGCAGGACTGCGTTGTGACGGACCTCGTAAACGTTTGGGGTGATGTTCCGTGCTCCGTGTTCTAAGAGAAGAGAGCTCTCTCTTTCCTTAAAAGCAAAACTTAAAGAACCCAAGGATGCAAAAATTGGCCAAATAATGTGCCCTTTTTACGGCGAGATTGAACGCATCACGCGACACATTGTTCCTTGGTGCATTCATGTCAGATAAAGGCCACAATGAGAACATAGTGTGAACAGCATTACCCAAAGAATTTGGATTTTTCTTCCCCGGTAAATCATATTCGTAGCCTGATGTGGTGGTGTGACGAAGCGCCGTTACCGTATCCCAAAGTCTGACAACATGTCGCAGTGTTTTGCTCCCCATACACCGCAGAGATCTGCCAATGGTTCCAATTTTTAGTATTAAAGAATGACAAGTCACACTTTTTATCCATTTATAGCTACAATTAATGCTGTAGAACATCTATGAAACAGCTATAAACAGTGGTTCTCACACCAGCCTCTATTTCTTCTCTCTTGAAGTTAATAAGACAAAAAGAAAAACGTCTCCTTACAGAAAACGTCAGCATATCAACGATTACACACCCTTTTTAATCTGTTTCTGTTTCTAACGTCGAGCATCCGCTTTACACAACCACGTCTATAAGCTGTTACTATAGAAACCATAACTTAGTGTCTCAGGTCTCGAATCTGATTGGTCAGAAGGTGTTGATTAATTCTCTATAACAGCAGCGCAGGTTCATATCAATGCTCTTGTTCTAATACATTATCGTCTCTATAGCGACAGCTCATTCGCAGGGACTTGTGCAGCACACATTTCACATTAAAAGATTAAAAAATGTCTAATCGCTGACGCTGTGACGTTTTCTTAAAGTAATGAGACGCTTATTCGACATTTATGGAAGGAAGTAAAGCTGTAACTTCGGGCTTTCTGACTCGGGGGGGTTACACTTCTTTGTGGTTTCTCAGTGACATGACAAGCCGCAACAAGAGATGCTGATGAGGCAGTGACTGTTCATATCTGCTCTAACGCAAGTAAGGATCGGAATTAACTTGTTCGCGGACGTTCCACAACGTTAAAGGCAGCTATAAATGGATAAAAAGTACGATGTGTTGTTCTTCCGTTAATTAAAAAGTGTTATTGTGTCAACGGTGTACACTGCAGCGGTAAAAGAGGAAAAAAGGCTTTGGTACAGGAAGATTACAGCTCCAGAGTGGTGCCAGTGACTCCGCTTCATCACGCCACTCGGTCGCTGATTATTTCACTCTGACAGCACGAGCGAGACATTCCTAGCTAGAGTTGCACTTGAATAGACATTTTGATTGTGATGAAATGAGTCTCTCTTACTGTAGCTCTTCTCCAGGTCCTTCTTTTCGTACCCCAGGTGCCGCATCACCTCACTGCAGTAAGCCTCCACCTGGCCCACCTGCTCCACGCTCAGCCTCTCTCTCCAGGCGAATATGGCTTCCTTGGCGTCCCTCGCCGAGATGAGGAAGGGCCGGTCTGAGGAGTATCCCTGTCCTCGCGTCATGTTCATCACGAACTTCTCCAGCTCCGGAGACGAGCTCAGGTCGGCGAAGCGGTAGAGCCGGTGCAGCTCGCTGACCGGCTGCAGCACCAGGTCCTCGTAGCGGATCTGCAGGTATTTGCGCTTCAGCCACGGAGGTGCACCGTTCACCAGGAGCATGTCACTGAGCCAGTTGTCGCAGATGAGCTCCATGGCACCTGCTACGTAGCTCTCGGCACGGTTCGCCCTGTTTCCGGGCGACAGCAGCCGCTTGTACTTGTCACTCTGCTTCTTGCTCCGCAGAACCTGGATGCTTTCTCGCACCAGCGCCAGCTTGGACTTGAGCCTGGAGTTGTGCACGGCCCGGGGGTCCCTGAACAGCTGGACGATCTGTAAATTGAGCGTAGGATCTCGCATCAGAGGCACCAGCACTCCCAGATCTAGCACTCTGACGTCCTTAATGACCACCACGGGATATTTTTTGCACTCCCTCTCCAGCTCTCGGATGTCTCTGGGCGCGCACTTGGCGCACTGGTCTCCTTGGATGAGTCCCACCTGGTGCTTTTTGTACGCCGCGCACAGAGGCTGGGAGCAGATCACCTTGTTGGTTTTCCAGCCGAAGATGAACGAGGTGCTGATGTTGGCCGAGCCTGCGTACAGCCTGAGCACGGAGAAGTCGCAGCGGAACAGCGAGTTCATCATGTCGCGCACTGCGCCCTGCAGACTGCCCGCGTCCCCCGGATACAGCGCCTGCCACATGTTCCACATCGGCTCGTACAGGTAGAACACGTCCGGGTGCTGGTTAAACAGCTCCCCTAGGAAGGACGAGCCCGTTCTCCATGTGGCGTGGAGATAGATGTGCGTCCTGGTGCGGTTCCGATTTCCTCCGCGCTCCTCCGCGGGCTCGCTGGCGTTCCACAGCGCCACGGAGCTATCCAGATCCGGACACCTCTGCTGCTGCTGCCGCGGCACCTGGGCTCCATGGCGCACCTGAGCGGACTTGCTGTGGTGGTCCAACACGTAGGGCACGAACAGCAGGAGCACGGAGTAGCCGACGATCAGCAGGATGTACTTCTTCTGCAACCGCCGCTTCATTTCCACGGGGAAGCCACGGCTCGGTGTCTCCTCGCCTCTCCTCTGCGCTCCGCTCCTCTACAGAGTCTACACCAACATGACCCGCCCCTTTGGGGGCGTGGACATATCTACGAGACACGCCCACAAACAACACAACGTCACGACAACAACTTCAACAAAGCCACGCCCCCTGTAGGTGGGATACCACTGCTGTCACAGTCACGTTTGGTTTGGTTTTGTGGGGTTTTTTGTCCCTGAATGAGTGCATTGCTTTACTGTACAGCTTTTCTGAAAGATAATAGCCATAAGAAATAAGACTGTTTATTTAAACCACTATGGCGTCTTCAAGTTTAAGAAGCATGTATGATCAGAGTATTATTATTATTATTATTATTATTATTATTATTATTATTAAGTTCTCATGATGTTTGTCTAGTCCGCTCAATTTATTAATTTTTTTTAAGTCTCTTACTGCTTACTGTATTTTAATCCGTTGCTGGTTTTATTTATCTTCATTTTCTTATTTTACTACCTTGAGTTTTTAATTATATTTTATTTTCTGTTCCTTGTCTCTGATGAGTCAAAGTCAAAACTTCAAAGCCTTCACTAACTCACTAAGCCTTTGTTTCGGAAGTGCTTAATAGAAATAACATGACTTAATTCATTAAGGGCGTGGTTGGCATAAAAAAAAAAAACAAAGCTGATGCAAAAATCTTGATACAATAAAATGAAGTATGGTTTTTTTAGGCTTTTTCCCCCAAAAAGGTTATAATTAATATATGACTAATATATTCTACATACTTAAAATGCATATATACATAAAAAAAACCTACTGTAACAAAAATAAGCATACTTGTTTTTTTTAAATAAAAATTTATTGGCATGTATACTTTGACCTGTGTGACCAAGAAGTAATTCCTGCTCGAGAAAACAACCTAATCACTGGTGCAATGTACAAACGACTCTGACTAATTGAAGGTAAGGCTTGGCTTTCAAAAGGATTTGATGGCTTTTGGTCTTGATCTTGACTCGGTCTTGCTTTCACTGGAACTTGACCCCCTTTAAGGCACAACCTTGACCCAAGTCTCAGCTAGTCCTGGTCTTAGATGTGTCACTTGCTCTCTCTCTCTGCTGTCAATCACAGCAGCACTAGCCAATCATGGGCATCTGTGAGTTTATGTATGTGGAACAGGGTGGATAGCACGTTCCCTTCAAGTGTCTGCACTATTCAAAAAGATACAGTTTGCTGGCTACAGATGTCCTAGAGGAAGCACGTGTTAGCCTTCACCCTACCTGATTGGTAATTGTTGTACGACAGAGGGGAGCTGGCCGGTGGGTGGGAATTGTCACGTTTTTAAAAAGGGGGGTAGAAAAATACCATTTTCTGGTATTGTTTAATGTTGACTTTACACCAAATGACTTTTAAGAGATTTCACTGTCACAGACAAATTTCCAACGATGGAATAAAATCATGAGAGTTTTGCTGTAGTCGTAACAGTCCTTTCATCTCAGTCGTTTGGTGTGATATGGCCAGGATATCTGTCATAAACCAGTCTGTTTCTCTTCTTGATAGCTGTTGACAGCTGTTGATACATTTCAGACACTAGGGTGATGTTACGCCACTTCATAGGCCTAATTATGTGCCGGATATTTATAATTATTATCTCTGTTGCATAAACAGACGCCAGAACATGGACACAGACATTGCTCTTTTTGGATAAGTACATGTTGTAATTGACATATCTCTTCACAACACTGAAATAAAAATAAAATAAAACTTTGAAAAAAAAGAAAAAAAATAATTTAATAAAACTCTACAACTCACATGAAGTTGCCTGACGTGGGCTTCTGCTTGTGTACACTACATTTTGGTGTGCCTTGCAACACTTTTGTAGTGGACTATATAGGGAATGAAATTTACAGTCAAGAATTCGAACAGCATCACAAAATGGCTGATTCACTACATAGTGCACTAGAGTGAGTGGATGTTCTGAGCACAGCAGTTGATGAGACTGTAACTAAAAACTCTGTGACTAATGACGCTTTAGCTTACATGTGAGAGGATGTCAAATTTTAAAAACTCTTTTCAATCTTTTTAAGATCTAGTGTATTTTTAGGATAAACCTAAACCCTCCCAAACCGCAGGGGGTGATAATGAGCAGTCTGTAAATCCGCCTTTCCACCAGATGGCGATAATGAGCTGTCATCGAGTTTCACCACAGAAGCAGCACCATAACAACCCGAAGCGCCAAGACGAGAAGAGGGAAACTTATTTAGACGCATATGTGTTTGAATTTAGATTTATAATCATAGTGGAAGGAATTAGAAACAGATAATCTAACATTTCATTCACCTTAAATATGACACAGTGGTGAATTTAAGAGTTTAAGAGCTTGTGCTAGCTTAATAAAAGCTAAAATGTTGGGTAACGGGTAACGGTGGCTAGCTGGATTCGCTAGCATCTTAGCAGGTTTAAATGAAATAAATGTGTTTATCAGTGAGAGGTGAAGAGTTATTGCTTTTAAATTAACACACAGGTAGAGAGCTCAGGATGGCACATTGGACCAAATTTGAGAAGGATCTGGAGCAGGAGGTGAAGAAGCTCATCATGCACCTGAGTGGGATCCAGGATGAAGAGGACCAGAACTTCCAGATGGCTCTCAAATTCGCCTGGTCCAATTTCAGGTCAGGAAGAGGAAATAAAAATACTTTCTGAGTGTGAGGGGTGTGTATTAGTGTTTTACAGTACACCGTTTTACTTAAATGTTGGCTGTACAGTTGAGTGCAAATGTTTGTGCACCCCTCCCTAGAACATAATGTACATTCACATTAAAAATACAGATCAAAGGTATAAAAAAAAAACTTTTAACTTTTTAAAGTCCAGACAATTAGAAAAGCGGACTTGTTTCTGTTTTTTTGCAGGTTTCACCGCTTCCTGGATGTGAGCAGTCACAAAGTGCAGCGCTCAATAAAAGGGTGAGCATTCGGCGCACTTTAACTTTGCCTCTATATAAATGTTTGAAAATAGAAAACAGACATAAGATTGAACAACTGATCAGTCGATTAGTTTTGATTAGTAACGGGGGTATAAAGCAGAGAGGGGTGTTGCGATCTACGCTGATGAGTAGAAAATAAAGTACTTGAGCATGTGCAGTTCGAGATTATAGATTCACTCTGACATTATAGCAGCTGTAAACAGTCGTGCCTTTTCCTGACGGTGACAGAGTGACGCTGTAAACGTGTTGAGGGATGTGATATCCTACATGACTCCATGTTCATCATCCCCAGTGTAGATGAGGTTTTTAAATAAATAAACTGTACTCATTGCTCTCACGTCTCAGAGATGATGGAGAGAGAGAGAAAAAAGAAAGCTGCTGCGATCGAATATTAATGAGCTCCTGACCAATCAGAGCGCAGGATTCAGCAGCGCTGCGGAGCAAATGATCAGCTCGTTATCGTATCAGTAGAGGATGTGAAGTGTAACAGGTGTGTTTCTGGATTTCAGGATTTATGAGAAGCTGATGGTGCACTCTGACGTGTGTAAAGCGGCGAGCTGGCTGAGCCTCACCAGCGAGTTCCTGCGCTCTCCTCTCCCTCACACTGAGGGCTTCATGGTGAGATCCTGTCACACGGCGCACACCGAGTCACTCTCGGCGCTCCGTCTCTCCGCACTCACGCCGCCTTTCCCTTTCCGTGTCCTCTAGACCGATGTCCATCACGGTATCTTGTCCTTGCTGCTCCTGTTATCTGATTCTCCGTCCAACACCAGCTACAGCGAGCGCCCCCGGCCGAAGGACGCGGGTGAGTGTGTCGAGTCAGCGCCTCGCTGCCGATGAGCCGGACCGTAACCCTTTATTCCTCTCTCCGCAGAGAAAGAGGACGAGTTCGACTGGGCGAAGTATCTAATGGAAGGAGAAGAGATGGACACGGGGCCGTTCCCGGACACGCCGGTGAGGACGCTGATTGGTCAGGAGGTGTCGATTAATTCTCTGTAACATCAGCTTGGACAGTAGCGCGTCCGTTCGAACACCGTTTCTATAGTAACAGAAACGCACCTGTGGTTTTCTACAATGAGACGTTTATTAGTACATTTTGGATTTCTACATGAATCCAATCGACAATTTTAATTTATTCCTCTTGACAAAATGTGACCTTATGAATGAAATAATTACAGAGCGTCAGTAAAGCATATGATATTAACTCATGAGTGTGTGTGTGTGTGTGTGTGTGTGTGTGTGTTCAGGAGTGGTCTGAAGAGGAGAGCGAGGAGGACGAGAGTCAGCAGCCCATCAGCAGAGAGGATTCTGGGATTCAGGTGGACCGAACGCCGCAGGAGGAGCAGGAGCAGAACGATAAGATGGTGCAGGTCACCTGGACAGGTAAGAGGAAGGTGACAGCTGGTGAAGTAGTGAGACGGCGCGGGCGGGATGAGATCACTGACGGTGTGTGTTACAGTGGGGGAGCCGGACGCCAGGGCGTGGCTGGAGCTGCACGTGGTGACGCCGTACTGGGTTCCTCACTCGTCACGCTTTCCACACAGCCTCCACCTGCACTCCAACCTGCTGAACGTCTGGTGAGGACAAACCTTCAGCACTGCACTTATTCTGTAAATAATGTACCTTTCTTTAAATAATCTTCATTTAAAAGAACCATCGCACTGTTTGCTCTGAATGGTGCTGTTCCTGTTTTCTACCTTTTCCAAAGTCCATTCTAACAAAACTTTCTGCAATTTATTTCTAATTGCGTTATCTAATAACAAAAAAAACTCATAATCAGGAATCGTTGGTGATTTTTGCAGCCCTCCGTCGCCCAGCGCGCTGTTGAACTCCACTTATTTCATCTTTACAGACTTTTTAACAAACACGACTAACGCACCTCTAATAAGACAAAAAAAAAATGCGACTTATTACGTTTCCCGGGAAACCACAAATGCGATTGCAAATGCGTTTCTGCGAATCAGCCGCCGTGGAAGTTTGCGTGAATCAGCTGTTGCTATAGAAACGATAAGCATTAATATACACCTGTGGTATAATGACACCGGGGCCTGGTTTATGGATGCGCATTCATGAGCCGGTGAATAAAGCTGTTCTTCTGAGCAGCTTGCTGGTCCCTGCAGCGAGTCTCTGTGATGTTTCTGTGCAGGGATCAGCATCTCTACAACACAGACCCGCTCTATCTGCCTGAGGACAAGGCTTTCGTCACCGAGACCCAAGTGATCCGAGAGACTCTGTGGTAACGTGGATGATAAAAGCTTGACTTTAGCCACTTTCACATTCTTAATTCATCCCCTAGAGATTATGTTAAACTCATAACCGAATTAAATTCCCTGTTTTTTATTCTCAGGCTTTTATCAGGGGTGAAGAGGCTTTTCATATTTCAGCACCATGACGGTAAAGTCAGCGTGAGGAACGACGTAGTAGTCACACACTTGACCAACGTGAGCAAGGGTCGGGGTTTTTCTTTTTTTTTCTACTCCTTTCTTTTCTTCTGGACGGTTTGGGGACGTGTGGAATATAAAAGTGCAGAAATCTGGCAACGCAGGAAGAAAACGTTTTGGGGAAAACAGTATTAAGAACTTCAGTCTGTCGTCTGTAGACTTCTTGACGTTCTCATCACGTTTTCCACTTTTCACGATACAGTCAAGAAATTTAAAAAAGGGGGAAATATAGTTGGGGCGGCACGGTGGTTAGCACTGTCGCCTCACAGCAAGAAGGTCCTGGGTTCGATCCCCGGGTCACCCAGGGTGCC
>JAQQZR010000036.1:1299736-1309794 GCA_030068235.1 Notoglanidium macrostoma | reverse complement strand
TGCACGGGGAGAACATGCAAACTCCACACAGAAAGGCACCCTGGGTGACCCGGGGATCGAACCCAGGACCTTCTAACCACCGCACCACCGTGCCGCCCCAAACACACATACAACAACAAATCAAAGGAAAAAATGGTTGTGTATCTAACTAGTGGCCCAGTGGAGGTGAGCTCATGCAGTTATTTTTGTGAATGTATTCTTTCCCTCTCGCAGGCTCCTGGGATACCTCCAGGCCATGAGAAACTACTTCCTGTTGGAAGCGGGTGACACCATGTATGACTTCTACACCGCCATCTTTGACAAGGTTCTGGAGAAGGAGAGCTGGCAGCAGCTGGCGTTCCTGAACGTGCAGCTTCAGGAGGCCGTGGGACAGCGCCGCCCGGAGGACAGCAGCCGGTAATGCACTGATATTACCCAACAGCTTTGGTTAACCTCGTTGTTTTGTGTCTCACTTTGATGCGTTTGCAGATTGTCGATCTTTCTGGAGGCAATTGATGCCACAAAGAAAAAACAGCCAATCAATAACCTCGATGGGCTGATGCTGAGTTATAAGGTAGCCTAACAAGCGTTTTTCAGTGTGTTAACTATTTTTTTGGGAATGGGATTTTTTTGGCTGATCTCTCTGTGTTTGCTTGCCAGGTTCCATGGCCTGTAGACATCGTCATTAGCTTAGAGTGTCAGAAAATCTACAATCAGGTCTTCCTGCTGCTCCTACAAATAAAATGGGCTAAATACAGTCTGGACACGCTGAGATTCAGCGGTGAGTGATGATAACGGGCTTTCATTGTTTTGTATTGTTTTATTGTTTTCATGTCTGATATGAGACCTGTCATATGAGACATCATCAGTGGACACTATTGTTGTGCAGGATGTGACCTAAAAGAATTACAAAATACATTTGGTGGGATTTGTTTATTACCTGCGTCAGATTTCTGCTATTGGCTGGTTCCTAAAAGACGCGTCCCGGACTGTACTACTGTGCGAAAAGAATTTCATCCTTGAGCCCAAATGACAAATAGATCCTTTATGTTTTTTTACTTTCTAGATTTTAGGGTTCTTGCTATTTGTTGCTTTCTTTTGCAGTCACATTGAGAATTGCAAACATTAAGCAAGATACATGGCCACAAGATAAGTGTTTATTTCCCCTAGACTACAGTAAGCTAGCAATGAGTACTAAAATTTACATTAACTCCAGTTCTTACTTAAATTATATAAGCAGCTATAAACAGTCGTACCCTGTATTAGGGCTGGGAAAATGAAACTCGGTAAAAAAAAAAATTTTTTTTTATTAATTGTTAAAGAAATGGTTACAAACAAAGGCTACATATCTGCAAGCTATCTGTAAGAATACAGCGGAAAAACAGGTGAATCTGTCATGGTGGCTCGCTCACTGTGTGGCCTCAAGGGGATTTCAGTATAAAAGTCCCTGTTGCTCTCTTGCCATAACACCAAAGGGATTTCAAATTAAAAGTCCCTGCGGCTTCCTAGCTGTTCCTAAAATAAAGGTATTTTAGAATTGCACCTGTTGACATTTTCAAATTTAATGCAATTTCAAAATCAACACGCTTTAATAAAGTTGTAAATGGTCGAAAGGTATGTTTTGTTACGTAAAAATCTGACCTCATTTTTACTATTTTGAAATTGAAGCAGGGGATCACTAGGAGCTGGAATTGATGAGCAGAATCAGAATCACTAAAATTCAAATAGACAATGAAAAGATGGAACAGATACAAAAAAATCGAAGCTCGCCATGTCTCTCAGAAGCCGCAAAGCCGTACAAGTCCCCGTGAATGAGCTGTCGCTATAGAAACCGTACCATATTGGAACGAGTTGTGTTGGGACCCGTCACAATCGACTGCTACATCAGGATCTCGAAACTCTTCTCTGCTCAATTGTGATGAATTCCTGTGTACAACTTCACACGTGAAAGAGGTTACGGTCCCCAAAAATACCTAACATGATGCTTCTCGTTCTACAGATTTGACGGTAGCTGCGAAGCGCCACGCGGCGAGTCCGTCCGAAGAGCACGCAGCCAAGGAGCCGATACACCAGCAGATCCACAGGATGTTCCTCCTGAGGGTCAAGCTGATGCACTTTGTTAACAGTCTTCACAACTACATCATGACCAGGGTGGGGTTACGAGTGGGTCTGTACCTGACTTGTTGGATGTTGAACAGGGTCACATTTTGTCTTTATCTGTTTTCAGATCTTACACAGCACAGGCTTGGAATTTCAGCACCAAGTGCAGGAGGCAAAAGATTTGGACCATCTGATAAAGATCCATTACAGATATCTGTCCACGATCCATGACCGCTGCCTTCTCAGAGAAAAGGTGCATCGCTCGCTCACTGCAGTAGAACTACAGTTTCATTATCGAAATTACCATCTGATAAAAACAATGTGGGCGTGTCAGATCACATGATTGACAGTGGCATCTCCTAGTCCTAACGTCTACGATTTAGCTGTAGCATTTACAATTTTGTCTTGTTGCTATGGCGATTAGGGAGACGAAGCAAACAGCAGTAAGATGATTTTTTATTTATTTATTTTTTTTATATATAAATAAAAATTGTTGGTAAATTAGTGTAGTGTAAGAGGAATAAAACACCTGGGAACGTGCTGTTATTGGAAATGAATCAACCCCTCTTCACACCTCCACACTGTTGATTATTTTCCTACAACAGCATGACACAGAGTGTTTTATTCTTTACGTAGTCTAATGCGTCGTTAGTTAGCCAGTACCTGAACGCAGGATGAAGGTTATTGTGTGTTTTCAGGTGAGTTTTGTCAAAGAAGCCATCATGAAGGTCCTTAATCTGGTTCTCATCTTCTCTGACCGATGGCAGGCTGGCTTCGGAGCTTGGAAGTAAGTACGAATAAATTAGAGAAGTCTTAGTTCAATATAAATACGAAAAATGTGGGTGTTGGGAGTCACGTCTTTCCGTTTAAACAGATTCAGTACTTTCCCTTTCATTTAGTACTTCTGTATAAATTTGAGGTGATTAAATCGTCATGAAGTAATCAGTTCTTCTGAAATCGTGCTAGATATGCAAATTAGAAGATTATGACGTCATAACAGGAAACCTTTAACCACAGAATGTGTTAGTGAACTTAGCTAATGATCACTAATCAAACAAAACAGAACGGTTGTCGTAGCTACGCTGTAACATATTCTCTGAGAAATTGGAATTACATATACTGAAATCTCACAGCTAGTAGATATTTGTAAAAGCGAGAACAATGTTCCTAATTAGCATATTCATAGCTCCTGCTGTTTTTAATGAGGGTAAAGGTGTAGACATGTTCCAAGCCCACTTTAGTAAAACATATTAGCATGTTATGATTCATGGATTATTTAATATCGTGGTTTATAACGATTTAAAATGATCCGTTCAGACGTCATGCTGCTGCTTCTGTCTTTCAGGATTGAATCTATCGACAAAATGGAGTCGGATTTTAAGAACTGCCACATGTTCCTGGTTACCATTCTGAATAAAGCCGTGTGCAGAGGATCGTTTCCTCATCGTGAGTCCGCTGATGGGTTTAAACGGCTTCCTCTTTAACAAACGTGCCACTGCAGTCTGCATTTACACGTCTACACGTCTGCATTTTTATGCCTGTGGTTTTGCAGGTGTTTCGTTTGAATTGCATCAAATTGAAATTCTATTCCATGGCTGAAGTCTGTGTACAAGGGTTCAGATTAAATTGTGTAAAAACCAGGTGTAAACGACTCTAATCCACTTCTATAGTAACCAAACAGGTGTATTTTAATATATTAGAATCTTTAATCGGACGTAAAAATCGAATATGACGTTATAATAACCAGCTGTAGAAAATTCCAATTTCATATATTAGAATAATAGTCGGGTGTAAAAAATTTAGATTCCATTTTATAATAATCAGGTGTAGACAATTCTGATTTTATTTTATATTGATCAGGTGTAGAAATGTAATTTTTTAAAAACTGGATAATCAGGTGTAGATACGTCTAATTCAACTGTATAATAAACAAGTGTGGAAAATTCCAATCAAATATTCAAAACCTTTTGAAACATGTTTTAATACGAATTGTCATTTCAGGCAGTGACGTGATATTCAGTTGATTTGAATCTGAATTTAAAGTTTTGAGCTGGATTATTCTGCCAAAACGTACATTTGAATTTTCTACACCTGATTATTATACATTTTGATTTATAAGATTATTTATTTTGCACATACATTCAAGCCATCGAGTACAATTGTAATTAGTTTGATGTGATTTATCTTGACTTTCAGATGCAAATAAATGTATTCACCGATTTGTAAACTTGATCTTCAGATTATAGTGGCACAGTTCTCATTCTCTTTGCTCCGGTGTTTAATGAGTCTGAACTCCTTTGTGTTAATTAACACTATTAATCTGCTGCTGCTGTTTTTCCAGTGGAGTCTCTCGCGCTGTCTCTGATGGCAGGATTCGAGCAGTGTTAGACCACGTCTCACCACCAGGGCGGCGCTGCAGTACTGCGTGTGAGCTGTGTGTTCCTCTGTCCGAGTACCACAGAGGAGGAAGTCAGCGCTCGCATGCCGCAGCTGTGCAGTGTGTCTCGTCCCTGCACGAGTCTCTTCTCTTTAAAAATGAACATTTTTTTCAAGCCGTTAAAGTGAATTGAATAATAGTTGCAACAGAAAACATTTTACTACGTGGTCAGTGTGGCGTACAGTGGTGTCGAGGCGTTCCACAACGTGTGTGTGTGTGTATATATGTGTACATCAGCTGATCCTCGCTTCTTGTTGATGTTTATGCGCAATAAATGGTTTATTAACGTGACGTTCCTCAGCGTTTACGTAAACACTCATTATCTCACATTATTTACAGTAAAAATCATTTTTATTTATTTTTTTTTATAACTAATCACCAAATGCTCAGATCTTTTTTTTTTTTTTTTTTTTTTACAGTTTATTAATGTACAGTATGTTCTTAGAAATGGTTTTAAAATCCAGTGTAACTCCCATGTATTACATATTTCACCCATTTCTCTAAGGCAACTACAAGAACGTCTGGATTCATTTCATACTTATGATGTCATAAAATTAATTCATAATTAAAATGAATATTTTTTGTTTACTTTTTATAGTTGTGATATGAATTATTTAATAGTGTCTAATGTTCTAATAAGATAATATAATTTTATTATAAGTTAATAATTTTAAATGTTACATAATTAAATTGTATTGTAATTCATCATTTTGAATTAAATAGATATTAGGTATAATTGCGCAATATCACACACGCGCGAGTGCTGTTGTACTGAATATCAGCAGGCTGTGACGAGGCCGCAGGTGATTACAGCCGTGCTGGTATTCGACCTCACTGTGTGATCCTGATTTTATACAGAATTTCTATTAACAATAAATTAGTAGTAAGTAACTTACCTTTTCACCAACAATATGACCAAACAGATTAGAACATTTATACAACTAACTGTTTTCTAAGTAATTCTCATTTATTCTAATGATTGTGTAATTCTTTCTATGTACAATTATAATTTATAATCAAATAATTTACTTTAAGTTATTAATAATTGCTACATTTAAACATTTAAAGCAGTCATTTGTTGTGCAACAGAACCCAGGAAACAAAATAGACTTAATTTCCATTTTGTTTTAGGAAATAATTCTTCTTATTTTAATAATAATATATATTAAAAAAATTGTTGCAACTGTGTCTGATTTTCCGGGTGCTCCTGACCCTGTGGTGGACTGGCGACCTGCCCAGGGTGTACCCCGCCTCTCACCCCAAGATGCTGGGATTGGCTCCAGCTTCTCCGCCACCCAGACGGATAAAGCGCTATAGATAATGGATGGATGGATGTTTATTTTCACCTGGTCACTATAGAACTGAATTAGAAGTTTCTACACCTGGTTATTATACAATTGAATCTGAACCCTTGTGCACGAATTCCAGCCCTGGGATTGAATTTCAATTTCATGTAATGTGATTCAACATGAGAATTTTCTTATTTCTAAATTAAATAAATATACATGCCAGATTTAAATGGAGGTTGGATATAAAAAAAAAAAAATAAGAAGAATGAAATAACATGACTTATTGGCGTTTTGTTTTTACATATCGTAAATCTCAAAAAATTGAATTAAAATGATCAGTGAACTACACTTAAAAAAAGCAAAAAATTATACAATGATTGTTGAATTCCAGTTTTTGGTGGAGGTTCATTAATAATGTGTGAAACGGCGCCCTCTAGTGGCAGCGCTCTAAAATCAACATGGCGCCCTCTAGTGGCCGCCGTGTAAACTGGCGGCGGAGTTTCCTGTCGAGTTTTCCTGTAGAGAAACGGGAACTCCTCCCGAGCGGCCGCCTGGGTGTTGCTGCGGAGGCGCAGAGGAAGGATTTTTATCGCGTTTTACAGCAAAGTTTTATCATAAATATAACACCGAGGCCTCGGGGGAGAACATTTACTTCAGGAAAGACTTCCGTCCAAGCTGCGACTTCGACAGATGGATATTTGATTCAGCCGGACTTCATCGGTTTATCCCTGGAAAAATTTAAGGGTGTGTATCTGACTTGTTTTAGCAGCCAAAAAAAGTTTTGTTACTCGACTTCGGGTGTCGTGTTCGGCGTGTGGCGAGTCTGTGCTCAATCTCTCCGAGTCTGGAGTACGAAAGGCGTCTAAAGCAAATGTTTTTACTTGTAAAAAGAGACAATTTGTGAGTTTAATGCCCTGTTTTTAGTGTGTCGAGCTCGGTGCTAATGCTAATGCTAGGCCGCCGTGTGTAAATCTGGACTTTTTACATTCCACGTTAGTTTTTAAGTGAAATTGTCGACGGAATAATGGCGTTTTTGCAACTTTAGACTTTATTAAAGTGTTTTTAGGCTCCTTTTCTGTGTTTATGAACCACCAACCGCATTGTGACGCTGTTCTGAGAAAAACACTCAAAGTCTTAATGACCGAAGTCCGTTAATTAGAATTAAAACGGAGTAGAAATGAAAATAAACAAATCCGGACTTTTTAAAAGACGTAAAAGCAGAAATGAAAACAGTGAAACTACTTCCTGTGCTGGTTTCCGCTGCTTGGGATGAGCGGATGTTCAGTACATGGAAAAATCAATAAAACCATTTAGTAAAACTTCCGGTTGCTTTTCTGTAAGAACTGAATCACGTGATGCAGGTTTCCATCCCTCAATGCAGGTTTCCTCCAACAGCACCACACTGCTCTTCTGCCTCAGCGAGTTGCCGAAGGATTACATATTATTATCGTTCAATACTTTTTATCCATTTATGGTTACATGTATTGTTGTGGCGCGAGTTGGCACTCGCGTTATAGCAGCGATAAACGCCGCTCCCTCACCGGCCTGGGTTTTTTCCTCTCCTGAAATTACAGAGACAAAAATACAGCGTAAACGTCGGCCCTGAAAACGCAAGGATGCTCCAGCGTCGCCGAGACTCCGCCCATAAACGTTACATAAACGTCTCCTTACTTTAAAAAACGTCACCGTCGAGCAACACCCTGTGAATGATCTGTTACTACGGAAACGTGTTGGAACAGTGCATTGATATGTAAATCTCTGAAAATTCATCAACACCTTCTGACCAATCAGAATCCGGGACTCGTCACATGCTTTAAATTGTTACAATGTGTATAAATGGCTTAAAGAATCACTTTGTTATTGACACCGAGTCGATTCATAAATCGATTCGTGAGTTGTTTAGCGATTTCCGCTCGTAAACAGCGGTTCATTCTGCGGCGTGTTCAAAGCTCCGACCGCTAGATGGCAGTGTTGTAATCTAGCATCAGCTGTTTGACTCCAATGTAACGCTGTCAACTGAGACAGGAAGTAGCATAAAGGTGCACTGCTAATATTAGCATGTGAAAATGACCGTTACTTAAATACAGTGACTGCTTTCATAAGATTAGATTAAAAAATATATCTGTTTATTGCATTAGATAGAATCGTAAGCTGCGTATCATGTCGCGTCTTATCACCAGGTTTATTTGTGTCTTTTAGATTCTTTGTGTGTGTGTGTGTGTGTGTGTGTGTGTGTGTGTGTGTGTGTGTGTGTGTGTGTGTGTGAAACAGCCATAAATCCTGAACTGAGCTAAAGGACAGAGCTGTAGCGCTCCGAGTGTGGTGCAGGTTTCATTATGAATCAAACGGATCAGTTTTGCTAATTCAGAGTCGGATTCAGACGAACGAAAATGACCTCATGTTCTCAAAATGACCTTCCAGAAACGTTTCTCATGACTGCATGTACATGTTAAGAAACAGGAAGTGCTTCTCTTCGTTATGATGTGAGCGGAAGGTGAAGGCGCTTTGACGTTTCTGCTGAACTCTGGTGCGTTTATATGCCACCGGTTTTGCGTCCCGTGATCTCGACACGGTTCCAGCAGGTGACCGACGTGCCGTCGAATCTGAGCTGCTGGGTTGTTTGGAGATGCACCGACTGCTGCACCGGCCACGAGACTGGTGAATTCTGGGTGCAGTTTGCAAAAATCCTCAAAAAAAAAAACAAAAGACCGTCTTAAAAACATCAGTTTCTTTAAGCCCCGCCCCCTGCTGCGGAAACTTTCACGTTAGAATCTGTGTTGTGATAAATCTACTCAGAAACTAAAAATGAAGAAAAGGCCCAGAAGTGTCAACAGTTTTCTCAGCATTTGCGTCTCTGCTCGAGAACGTGTTGCATCTGCGTGTGTGTGTGTGTGAAGTGCTCAGTGCATGTGTGGGAGAAAAGTGTGAAAATGCCTGCGCGCTGGAGGAAATCCTCTGCGTGTGTGCGCAGTGTAAACAGCCTGCGAGAAGCGCCGGATCCGGTGCGACGCCCAGCGGAAATTCTGATTGAAGTGATTTAAGCGGAGCCGGCGTTCCGTGTTTGTGTCGCCGGTGCTGTTTAAGGGTGTTTGTGTTGCGGCGTCCGAGTCCCCTCGTCTTGCTTTCGTTGTCATTAAAGTTCCAGTCGCCGAGTGAGCGAACGTGCCGGCCGCGTCTCAAGAGTGAAACCTGGTCCGAGTCCTGCGGCGGGCCGAGTGTGTGCGTGCGGCGAGACGGCGCTGCTTGCCTACGTCATCCATCGTCCAGCGCACGCTGTTCACCGTAAGCTCAAGGAGTTGTTTATCATTACTTTGTTGCATTTATTGTTTAGTCGTGTATGCCGTGTTGTCGTAGCGGAGCTCACCCCTTGAACGTAAACGCTGTCGGCGGCCATGATTGCTCGCTTCGGCCGTGACGCCGTCGCACCTGGAACTCGGAAAGGTCGAAATTTCCCACATTCTGGTTGTGTAACTTCCTTTCTACCAAGGTGGAGGTGTCTCACAGCTTCCGCCACTTTTCTGAACGGGAGGTTGCGTTTTTCCGAGCTCGCCACGCGGTGAGTGCAGGATGAATCGTCACGGCGACCGCGTCATGTTGTGCTACGAGGCGGCGGAACTCAGCCTTTACTTCCTGAGATAACTAACTCGAGGCAAACATCAGATACTGTTAAGCTGACTTAATATAAATATGCGTTGCCATGGGTAACGTCTGTTAATTCTGTTGCATTTTGAGTTTTAAACCCTGTAGAAGGTCGAAATTCCGCACAGTTTTAAACAGTTAACATGAATTTTTATTTTCTGGACTTAGCGTGCGCCGCCAGTGACAACGAAACTTTAATTTCAGTTTTCACATTATACTTTTATGTGATTATTTCCTGCCGCCGGAGGGACTTTGACCCCCGTTAGCGCTTTGCTGGAAAATCTTTGAAGGTACAATTTTCTTTCTTGATTTAAAGATTAGGTCTGTTTGACACTCGAGTGATTCCCGCCCATGTTCACGAAGCTCCGCCCCCGGGATCTGCAGTGGCCTGTGGAGTATACTGTTTATGAAATGATTATGACTGTTATGAACGCCGTGGATGGATCATAGCTGTAGTTCTGACGGTGTTCTGCGCATCCCGGCAGGTTATTTGTACCAGTCAGGAATGAAGCCCCAGCTGCTGCATCCTGGCTGTCGGTGTGTGGAGTGTGTGTGTGGAGTGTGTGTGTGGAGTGTGTGTGCGGAGCCTGAGGACGGGTTACTGCTGGTTATCA
>JAQQZR010000036.1:1286845-1299636 GCA_030068235.1 Notoglanidium macrostoma | reverse complement strand
TCCGCCCGAGCTCACGGCTCCGCCCGAGCTCACGGCTCCGCCCGAGCTCACGGATGCGCCCGAGCTCACGGCTCCGCGCTGGCTGCGAGCGAGCCTGTCAGAAAGACGGCGGTCAGTTCTCTGTGACGGCGGCTCTGACGGTACCGCAGCTGGCTAGCGTTAATTCTCGTTTCTATAGCGACGACTCAGTCACAGGGACGTGTAAAGAGGACGTGTCGCTCTGTACGTGCGTGTAATCGCTGTTGAAGGCGTCAGGGCCTTGTGACACTCGGGACTGTTTACGTGACTTTGTACGTTCCACGATATCAAACGTGACTGTAAATGTTAGAAAATAAGTTCGTTTTGTTCTGAAAATAAAAACTGTAATTGTGAGTAGATCACAGCGATGAAACCGCCAGTGGTGCGATAATGAGTCATCTGTGATGTATCGTGCGACTGGAATATGGCTCAGTGCTGCTGTGTGTCCTTATTATTATATTTATTTATTTATTTATTTATTTATTTGCATTTTTATTTTAAATTTCTGCATTAGAATCATGACGACCATGGTGTCTCTGGAGGACGCGCTGTCCAACGTGGACCTGCTGGAGGAGCTTCCACTTCCAGACCAGCAGCCCTGCATCGAGCCCCTGCCCTCATCCCTCATGTACCAGGTAACACACACACGCGCGCGCACACACACACACACACCCCTATCGTCTCTCTAGAACAGTATTAATACTACACTCTACTATAGTGATGATAAAATATAGCTTTAGTTTGTATCAGATCGTTTCAGACAGTTTGGAGGGTTTTTTAAAAAAATTAAAAATTTGTTTGTTTCTTTATTTATTTATTTATTTCCAAGAAAAGCAAACTTTGTTTATTTAACTATTTATTTATTTATTTATTTATTTATTTATTTATTAAAAACAAAAAAGGAAATGAAGGAAAGTAATGTCAACATGTTCTTTAATTAATTTATTGATTGATTGATTTGTGACACAAATCCCAGAAATATCGGTTAAATACGGAAGGAAAAAGGGGAGATTCATTCACTTTTGTTATTTTTTTATAATTTATTAAATTTAGAAACAGATTTTCTCCTTTTTTCCTAGTTTTCAATTTAATTTTAGTGTTATTTTGTTTCCATTCCAACTAAATATTAATGGATTACAGTCTGAGGGTTTTTGCTCACTTCAGTCATCCTGAGATGTTTTTGGTGTAAATGTTTTCGTATGAAGGACTGCACGACGGCGCCTCAGTGCCTCTTTGGTTCTTTGCAGAAACTGAAATTGTGAAATGACTTTATTTGGATGTTTGTTTAGTTACATATTTACCGTGTCGATGTTTTTTTCCATCAACAGCCCAACTTCAACACCAACTTCGAAGATCGCAATGCGTTTGTGACCGGCATCGCACGCTACATCGAGCAGGCCACGGTCCACTCCGGCATGGTAAACCCCGCCCTGACTCGCCTCTGTGCCCGCCCTGACTCGCCTCTGTGCCCGCCCTGACTCGCCCCTGTGCCCGCCCTGACTCGCCTCTGTGCCCGCCCTGACTCGCCTCTGTGCCCGCCCTGACTCGCCTCTGTTGACAATAAGAACTTAATTTCCAACAGAAATATATTAGTCACATTTTTTGCACCATTAATAGCATTCCATTGGGCAAATCGTGCACTATACCATGGCAGGTCCTATATGATTGTTCAGACTTGCATAAGTATTCACCCTCTTGAACTTGTCCACAGTTTGTAGTTGTTTGAACTGAAATGGACTTGATTGGGATTTTAGGTTATGGGTTTTTACAAAATAGCCTGTAATGAAGGAGTGCACTCGCAGGGACGTTTACACACAAAGTCTAATCAGGCAATTGGAGATCTGAGTGCTCAAAGTGTTTATTGTCCAGCAGATGTCAGTATTGCGCTCCGTGTCAGTCTGAATGACTTTCACTTTAGAGAGATACTGTCTCTAAGCTTCTGAATGGGCGTATAAAATCTGTCTGAACAAACGGGCCAGCTGACTAATTTTACTCATTCCTATTGGTCATGGGACTCATCTGTGTAAATGTGTTGATCGGTTCATATCCAGCAGATTCAACAGGTTTCTTTTTTCCTTTTTTTTGCTTGTTTTGTTTTTGTCAGTCTGTGGTGAAGATACTCAGAAGCGTTTGGTCCACTTTCTGCACTTTTTCTTTATATAAACGAGATATTGTTGCTTACTGATGGTATACAGACCTAAAATAGATAAGATATGAAAGCGCAGCTTATGCTTTTCCATGTGGTTTTCCTTTTTTGTTATTCAGGAGAATATGATGTGACATGATTTGATCATCCTAGAGGCCAAGGGAAAGTTTAAAAAAATGATGCTACCACCACCATGTGTCATACACGGCGGTATTCATATAGTTCAGTCACAATCTTTTTATTTGTAAATAAATTTGCAAACTATATTTATGTATTTTCTGCTCCTTTAACATTATCAAATATATTTTCTTATGGCATAAAATTCCAGTTTTTTCCCCACTAATGTGTAAAAAGGGGGGGTGAATACTTATGCAAGGCACTGTATATAGTGAATAGGAAGCCAACAAGGAGCGTTACTGCGCAGAAAAATAAAGAAAAAGATTTTTTGGTTGTTTTATATGTTTATGCAATATAAAATCATAGTGTAGAGCAGTTGCTAATTAATATTGGCACCCCTGCCTAAGCTAAATTGCCCAAGGTCAGGTACACGGTGTGTGTTGTGCGTGACTTATGAGATTTTCTTTTTTGTTGTGTACAGAATGAGATGTTGGAGGAGGGCCAGGAGTACGCTGTGATGCTCTACACGTGGAGAAGCTGCTCCCGAGCCATCCCTCAGGTAACACACACAGACACACGCAGACACAATGCTCAAGGCGCGTTTTATTTTGCAATTTCATGTTTTTTTTGGTCAACGTCTTCTGTAGGTGAAGTGCAACGAGCAGCCTAACAGAGTGGAGATCTACGAGAAGACAGTGGAGGTGCTGGAGCCGGAGGTCACCAAGCTGATGAACTTCATGTACTTCCAGGTAACCATCGAGGCTGGGTTGTTGTCATGGCAACAGTGTTCCCTGAAACACCCTGTATAAAAAGGTGTATGAGTGTGTAAGAGCTTCAGATGACCAAAGGAGAACGTTAATAACCGAACAATAACCGTCCGTTTTCTCTCCCAGCGCACTGCGATCGATCGCTTCTGCGGCGAGGTGCGTCGTCTGTGTCACGCCGAGCGCAGGAAGGACTTTGTATCCGAGGCTTACCTGCTCACCCTGGGAAAGTTCATCAACATGTTTGCCGTGCTGGACGAGCTGAAGAACATGAAGTGCAGCGTCAAGAACGACCACTCGGCCTACAAGCGGTGCGTGTTGCACTTACTCAGCATAAACACGTGATCTACTTTCTAGAAAAAACAATAGTACAGTTTTAGGCCCAAAATTTTAGTCTGATACTCAAAGCCTCCCACATTTACGGTTTAGCGGCATAGCGTGTAGGATTATTGACTACTGCGATACTGGAGACACCAGGTATCTACCCTTCAGTGCTTTCTCAGGTAAAGCGAAGTCAGAGCTTTGTGCATTCAAGCTACGGAGTGCGGAAAAAAGTGCCAAAATTTATTAGCGAGAAGCTAGCCAGCTAACTGCGACGTGTGATGTAGCCCTGCGTTCATTTGACGTCACTCGGAGGAACTCGTACTTGAGAGGAATTCCGAATTAAGGGGGCGTTTTCTTCGGTTTTTCCTGTTCGGAAGTCAGGAATTACTACGAGGAGTTACGACGTCTGGTCTACGTTTTTGTTGTTAGTAGCGTTTATGTAAACATTGCACTGAGTTTACCTAGATGGGCGTGAATTCATGATCAGCGTTCTTCTGAGCCAACAGAAAACAAGAACGAGCTCCCGACTAGCGCAGCAGAGAAACCGAACGGCCTGTCGCCGTGTTTAAATCCTGACGGCGCAGCAGCCATTTACTTAGGCAGCTGTCATCTGATGGGGCAAATGACCAAATTAGGAGAAAACGGAGGGAAAAAATGGAGGGGTTTATTAACTGTAACCTCACACTGCACTTTCGTATCAGCTGTCTCACTTAGCTGGAATGTTAGCTTCTCCGTACTCCTAGCATTCCACATTAATGTTCATGAGTCTGACTGATGATGTGGAAATTAGTGCATCACTTCCTGTTTCCATGAACAAAAAAGGCAGTACTGGTAACAAACAGTAGATGGCACTGCATACCGTAAGAAGTGCTGTGTTCGCCGACACTGGAGACTCCTTCTGTATGCGGTTTATAATGTTGAGCTGTTACTATAGAAACGATAACGCGTTAGAACAAGCGCTTAAACGTAGTTACAGTAAAAAAACAAAACAAAACATTTAATCATTTTTGACCAACTGTAATTATGAATTCAGCAATGCCATGGTATCAAATATCCCTGTTATATTGTGCTTTAGTAATGAAGGTGCAATAAACAGTGTGTCTGTGCGACAGAGCGGCGCAGTTCCTGAGGAAGATGTCCGAGCCGTCATCTATTCAGGAGTCTCAGAACTTATCCATGTTCCTCGCCAACCACAACAAGATCACACAGGTACCACAGCTCACTGCGCGTCTACCTGCACTGATGTTCTGCTGGCCAGCGTGTGTAAGAGTGTGTGTGTGTGTGTGTGTGTGTGTGTGTGTGTGTTTCAGTCCCTCCAGCAGCAGTTAGAGGTGATTAACGGTTACGAAGAGCTCCTGGCTGACATCGTCAACCTCTGCGTGGACTTCTACGAGAATAAGATGTACCTCACACCTGACGAGAAGCACATGCTGCTCAAAGTAAGTCACCACACACACACACACACACACACACACACACACACAGGGTTCGTTTATGTATTTCATTTTGGATCGTGGTGATGATGTTCCTGTCCTTCCAGGTCATGGGCTTTGGGTTGTATCTGATGGATGGAAGCAACAGCAACATCTACAAACTGGATGCTAAGAAGAGGATCAACCTCACCAAAATCGATAAATTTTTCAAGGTGTGATCTGATATGATGTGTGGATTAAAAGTGTGTGTGTGTCAGCAGGAGTGTGTTGTGTTTCATTGTAAACTCATGCTTTCTGGTGTTTCCTCCTCGATGTGGACCTGCAGCAGCTACAGGTGGTGCCCCTGTTCGGGGACATGCAGATCGAGCTGTCCCGCTACATCAAGACCAGCGCTCATTTTGAAGAAAACAAGTCCAGGTAAAAGACAGTTTGGACCCTCAGCCAGAGATCCAGCTCCAGGGTTCCACTCTTGGCTTCTTTCCCTGATTTTATTTGCATATTGGATCCTGATTGGCTGCAACATTTTATGATGCGATAACACTTCTGTGTTTACAGTGACATTTTTCATAAGTCGAATAAAAAAAAGATAGAAGCTTTATAATGTAAAATTGCATTACTTATTACTTCCTTAATGATTATTCTAAACATTAAAAAAAAACAAAGAACAGTGTTTTGTTACATTTATGAAATTTTCCATGAAGGCAAAATAGTGAGTTAATTTCAGTCAAACTGCAGTTTTAATTTGCACTTTGTGTGTGTGTGTGTGTGTGTGTGTGTGTGTGTCAGGTGGTCTTGCACCTCCACAGGCAGCAGTCCTCAGTATAATATCTGTGAGCAGATGATTCAGATTCGTGAAGATCACATGCGCTTCATCTCTGAGCTGGCTCGCTACAGCAACAGTGAGGTGCGTCTCTCCAGCAGGCGGCCATTTTGGTTCTTATTTCATTCTCACTGTTATTTCAGCTCAGCTCTTACTACATTTACATCTGTCTGTCTTTCTGTCTAGCTATCTTTCCATGTTAATATCTAACTTCCTCTTCTTTCATTTCTTTCTCTTTCTCTCTTACTCATTCTCTCTATTATTATCTACCTAGTTTGAATTGTTTTATTCAATTCCTATCTATCTGTCTATGTAGAAACCATAAATATCACACAAACCCAAAGAACATGGAGCTGGCAGTAAATACATTACTGCATAATTACAGGAATAGCAGTCAGTCAGTCCAGACCTCCAGAACAGATCACATTTCCACAGGACTCTCATTTTATCAGCTCCCATGTACAGAAGCATCTCACCTGCAACAACAGCGAAGGGCCGAGTCTGGTTTACTTCACGCAGATTAAACCGTTTTCTTACCACAGTAGAACCATGCTAGAGTCGGAATGGAGCTGGACCACGTCGCACAGATTCGCCGAGTCCTGCAGTTTATTCTGCATCTGAAGGGAAAAATGAAAACGTACCAGAATTCTAACACCGTGTGTGTGAAAACATCCTTTACAGAAGAGAAAACAGAGATAAAGCATCAAAGTCCATATGCAGGAACAAAGCCTGGGTATTCATTATTCTGTGTGTGTGTGTGTGTGTGTGTGTGTGTGTGTGTGTGTGTGTGTGTGTGTGTGTGTGTGTGAGAAGGTGGTGACAGGATCAGGACGCCAGGAATCCCAGAAGACGGACAGCGAGTACAAGAAGTTGTGTGACCTGGCCTTGCAGGGGCTTCAGCTGCTCTCCCAGTGGAGCGCTCAGGTCATGGAAGTGGTGAGTGTGTGTGTGTGTGTGTGTGTGTGTGTGAGTGTGTGTGTGTGTGTGTGTTGTAACAGTAAAGCTGTAGCTTTAAGTTTTCCGACATCTTCAGGACAGAGGAGTTTACGCTTTGTGGTTTCTTCTAAACATTTTACATCTTTTCTGGCAGTATTCCTGGAAGTTGGTGCATCCGACAGACAAATATTCCAATAAGGAATGTCCCGACAACGCGGAGGAGTACGAACGAGCCACCAGATACAACTACACCAGTGAAGAGAAGTTCGCGCTGGTGGAGGTCAGTGTCTGATTCTGAAAAATCATAGTGTGTGTGAAGGAATAATACACTGGTTCTGAGTGACTGAGGCTTGGTTCTTATTGGGTCCAGGTCATTGCTATGATAAAGGGGCTGCAGGTGCTGATGGGTCGCATGGAGAGCGTGTTTAACCACGCCATCCGCCACACCATCTACTCCGCCCTGCAGGACTTCGCCCAGGTCACGCTGCGAGACCCGCTGCGCCAGGCTATCAAGAAGAAGAAGAATGTCATCCAGAGGTGTGTGTGTGTGTGTGTGTGTGTTTTTATAGCATACATGAAAGACGGCTCTGTACTGAGACTGCGTATTTCCCTGCTAAAACATCTTAAACTGATTTTGGACTCATTGTGTGATTACTTTATCGGCCATTAACTAATCCTAATTATATCAGTGTACACTCACTAGGACCTCCTTCACACTTACTCGTTCCATTTCTTGGGCTTTTTACACACTAAAGTGCACATGGCATGGTGCAAGAAACAAAAAACATCCAGTCAGTGATGAGCCATACAGCCGTGCTGAGCAGAGATGCACCTCAGGCAGACGAGCTGTACAGTGTCATGTTCCGATCCTCTCAGACTCTGTAGCTGAGAGTGAGGGCTCTGTAGCTAGAGTGAGAGCTGGAGCTCATAAGAACATCGTTTCAGGACGTTCGACACTCGTGCACCTGGAGGACAGTCTCTCTGCCAAAATCTTAACACTCTTTATATACATGCTGCAGTTGGTACAGGTCACCTGATGCTGAAAAATCATCACAACATCATCAGCATCTCATTAAAGGTGATTGTGTTGCTGTTGCAGTGTCCTCCAGGCCATCCGTAAGACCGTCTGCGACTGGGAGACGGGACGAGAGCCTCATAACGACCCGGCTCTGCGCGGGGAAAAGGATCCCAAAGGAGGCTTCGATATCAAAGTGCCCCGTCGCGCCGTGGGTCCTTCCAGCACTCAGGTGTGTTTGTTAATCGATGTCCAAGCAGGTAGCTTGTTACAAGCAGGTGTTAACTCGAACCGCTCTCCGCGCAGCTCTACATGGTGAGGACGATGCTGGAGTCTCTGGTAGCGGATAAGAGCGGCTCGAAGAAGACGCTGCGCAGCGGCCTGGAAGGACCGACCATCCTGGACATCGAGAAGTTCCACAGGGAATCCTTCTTCTACACTCACCTGCTCAATTTCAGCGGTAAGAACCGCGCAGGTTTATACCGATATCTCGAGTTACCGATATCTTGAGGGTTGATGATGTAAACAGAGGTTGTGTGTGTGTGTGTGTGTGTGTGTGTGGGTGTGGGTGGGTGTGGGTGGGGTGTTGCAGAGACCCTGCAGCAGTGTTGTGATCTGTCCCAGCTGTGGTTCCGTGAGTTCTTCCTGGAGCTCACCATGGGTCGTCGTATCCAGTTCCCCATCGAGATGTCCATGCCCTGGATCCTCACCGATCACATCCTGGATACGAAAGAAGCCTCCATGATGGAGTACGTAACACTGCTGCGTCTAAACACAAAGATGGAAACGTCATTGGTCGGAATTCTGGGAAATCTTTCATGGCATTCATTTAAAATTTTCTGTCATAAGCGATATGACAACAATAGACATGTCGTGATTCTCTAAGGCATTTCTGCAACACTCGATCTGTCTCGCTGAATCTGGGTTTGGTTTTTTATTTGACAATTTAAATTGGCATTTTTTTTTTAATTGATTAAAAAACTTCATGTAGTGTCTAACACTGAAAATGACAGAACATTAACATCTGTAACATCTGTAAGCATTTTACAGTCTTTCAGACTAGATGCAAATTTTTACCACCAGATAATTAAAAATGTATAAAAATATCCATGATGTATTTTTAATAAAAATGACAATTTATCATAGTATCGTCATATCGACCAGCCCTAATTTATAATGTTTAATACACTCAAAATTATTGAAAATGTTATAAGAAATTGGTCAGCATTAGCAGAATACAAAGTTTGCTTTTTTTTTTAGCAAAGAAAATCACTAGGTAGCAACTTAAATTAAAAATAAAATTTATTTAATATTAACTTGAATCAATTTTATATTACATCATGAATTTTTTTCACCTTTTATTTATTTGCCCACAGGAGCGATTTCTTGTTTCCGCTACGTGTTTAGCATAAAAATATGACATCATGGTGTTGCAGAAATTCTTTAAAAAATACTTAAAAAAAAAAAAAAAAAAAAAAAGTATAGATGCTCACTTCATAGGGTGAACAGTGATGTTGTAGACCTCGTGTTAGTTTCACAGCAACTGATTACGTGTAATATTTAGGGACATGTTTTAAAATATTCATTTAACAACATCGATGCATAATTAAAATTAAATAAATAAGACACACAACTTTTCTATGTATTTAGCTGATCGTTGTATTTGCATGTAAAGACAAAATAAAAAAAACGTGTTCGAAAGAGTAATTGAGGGCAGTGAGACGAGCAGTTTAGGAGATGTGTGCGTTTTGTGGAGTTAAATTCTGACGCATATTTAATAAGGAGTTAAAACTCAATCGGCACCTTTTATTGAGAGATTCTGCACCTGCGCAGGTACGTGCTGTATCCTCTGGACCTGTACAACGACAGTGCACACTACGCTCTCACCAAGTTCAAGAAGCAGTTCCTCTACGATGAGATCGAGGCTGAGGTAACGCCATCATCTCACACATCAAGTAACATTATTACAAACACTCAAACCCAAATTAACTGTTTCATATGAAATAAAGATTTCCATATCTGAACCCCAGATTTCTAACCACTAGAATAAAGCGACATTAGAGAGAGCTTCAGGTTGTCTCGTTTTTCTTTTAGTTCTCGTAATATATGGAATTGATAGAGATCCCTTTCTTTCTTTCTTTTCTTTTCATTAGGTGAATCTCTGCTTTGACCAGTTTGTCTACAAGCTCGCTGATCAGATTTTTGCCTACTACAAGGTTTTGGCAGGAAGGTGAGTGGGGAAAGAGACTGTATCCTGTATCCGACAGTGTGTGAGAGAGGTTTTTGTGGAGGTTAGGTGACCGATACAGTGAATTTATTTTAACCCTTTCATGCATAAATGATTTAAAACCTATCTAGTTTTTAAAGTAACTCTTATTTTTAGTGGGTTTGCGGTGTGAAATGCAACGAGGAAAAAAAAAGAACATGATACTTTAAAAAAAAAAATGGAAGAAAAGAAATCTTACTATGTGCTTTTAAACAAATATTGCTAGAAAACGAGTGTAAAACGTATACACTGGGTGTATTTTTCCACTTAATTTTTTCTTTTGTGTCATACGATATACCAGAGACATGCTGCACTGAGAACGGAAAACAGTCTCTGGAAAACAGAATAAGGATTTATTTTAAATGACCGTGCTGGTCTTGACCGATTTAGAGGCGATTTACATCTTCTATTTTTCTAAAAAACAGCTTGGCTGTTCATTACTGTGGACATGAAAGGGTTAAAGGCGCCCAAAAGCACAGGGGTGCCAATACTTTAATGTTCATGAGAGCAAGGAGCAAGTTTTTACTTAATGTCTGCATGTGCAGCCTAGGGTGCCAATACTTCAGAGATTTTGCAGGCATTCAGATGAGAATGTAGTTGCTAGGGTGGCCCATGTGGTTGCTAGGGTGGCCCATGTGGTTGCTAGGGTGTCTGTGACGGTTGCTAGAGTGTGTGAGGTGGCTGATTGGGTATTGCTAGGGTGGCCCAAATGGTTGCTAGGGCGTCCTGGGCAGTTGCTAGTGTATCCAAGGTGGTTGCTAGGGTATCCCAGGTGGTCACTAAGGTGTTTCTAGGCTGTTGCTAGGACATCCCGTGCGGTTGCTAGGATGTTATTAGACAGTAGCCAGGGCGTCATTAGTGGTCACTAGAGAATCCCATGTGGTAGGTTATTAATGGTTGTTAGGGTATCCTAAATGGTTGCTAGGCGGTTGCTAGGGTGTTACTACACACTTGATAGGGGATCCCATGTGGTTGTGAGGGTGTTGCTAGGCTGTGCCAGATGTTTTCTAGAGAGTCTGAGGTGGTTGCTAGGGTGTTGCTATGGTATAATTACATGATTTGTATCGTGCCATATTTTGTGCAAACTGCAGGTCTTGTTAGGGCTGGGCGATGTGATGGTATGATCTCGATATTATGATATTGTCACAATACATGATATCAACAGGATCATGTGATATAAAACATTTTAAACTTTTTTTTAATAATAATAATTATAAACGGAAGCAGCTGATTGGCTGGTTTGAAAACTGCTAAATGGTATTTTTATTTTGTTCCTTCTTTTCAGTGTTCTTTTCAATGTATTTTTGTAGATGTACATTTTTTTAAAAACACAGTACTGCTTTTTTGATTCCTTTTGTTGTGTTTATATCACGGTATGATATTTGTTCTCAACTCGCCCACCGCTTACTGGAAGTTCCTCCGTGAAATTAAACGCTGTGATGAACTGTGATTCCGCAACGTGATATTCCTGTCCTATTATTCACCCCTAATCCAATGTGGAACTACTTTTATTTATTACATTTTTTTGTATATAATTTCTGACGACACGCATGGACAGCAGTGTTCCATACACGTGTGCAGAACCCGCCTTCATACGTTTCAGTAACCATGTCTTCCTGTTTCTCTGCAGTTTGCTTCTAGATAAAAGACTTCGGACAGAATGTAAAAACCAGGGTGCCAATATTTCATGGCCTCCCTCCAACCGCTACGAGACGCTGCTGAAGCAGAGACACATCCAGGTGTGGATTTAAATCAAGATGAACATGTGTTAAGGAGCTATGTGTGTTAGCGTTAGCATTAGCATGATCGGCGTATGTTTAACTGCGTTGTGTCTTGCAGCTCTTGGGTCGTTCCATTGACCTGAACCGCCTGATCACTCAGCGAGTCTCGACTGCGCTCTACAAGTCCCTCGAGCTGGCCATTAACCGCTTCGAGAGCGAGGACCTCACCTCCATCGTGGTACGTTCTGTAAAGTCCTGTAAATAAATGATGTAAAGTAGCGCCGTCCATAATACACGTAAATACACGTTCTTGCTTGGGACGGTTGTGGGATCATAAACAAAAGAAAGCGTAGAAACGATATGCGACTGACCGAGGTGGTGCTAGCCGCTATTAGCAAGATTAAGAAGGTTTAAGGTTTTTATTAGCTGTTACGTCAGTACCTAATCTTTAAACATGGTCTGGTTAGCGCTGTTGTGAGAAGACGATATAATGTTACACTTTTATTCAGAGATTTTGGACAATAAGAGAATTTCACAATTACAGGAGTGTTTTGACAACGTTGCGCCATTTTTTACATCCTATCGTTAAATGCGATTGTTTATCAACACGTACTCTTTACAAATAATTTAAATCTAAAAACATTTACTAGGAATTTGTAGTATAAACATCGCAGCTGTGCAAATTCGAACCGTACAACGTAGATACAAGCGATAGCACTTTTTTTAAGTGCATAAGGCTTTGTATTGTTTAGTATTAGCTTAACGTCTAACCTCAAGATTAACGTCGGTGTGTTTGCTAGCTAGCTGGACAGTTTTGTTTGTTTGCTTTTGTTTGTTTGTTAAATTTATCAAGCATGTTTTTCAGCACCCTTAGGGAGGCATTCGCGTACACTTATCTCAACATTAACTTTTAAATATTAGCTTACTCTCATCTTAAACTCAGACGTTAGCATACAGCTAGCTATGCAAGGTTGTTTGTTTTGTAGTGCCTTTCTAACTCGCAAGGTCACTTGTATCTTAAACAACATTTATGATGCCTAAAGGGTCGTTTTCTCATGTGGTGCGCTTTAAAAGGTGTCAGGACGATTTAGAAAAAATGAGAAAAGATTTTTGCCCTCAGTAATCGTCCATGTTTGTTTCACTTGACTCAGCATTCTCTCTCTCTCTCTCTCTCTCTCTCTCTCTCTGTCTGTCTGTCTCTCTCTCTCTCTCTCTGTCTGTCTGTCTCTCT
>JAQQZR010000036.1:1269249-1284529 GCA_030068235.1 Notoglanidium macrostoma | reverse complement strand
TGTACTCGCAGGGCAGTATGTTTCTGCCTGCCACAAGCTGAGAGACAGCGAGTAACACACACACACACACACACACATACATACACACACTAATACCCTTAGCAAGTAGATGACAATATTATGGAGCAGTCCTGAGTGTGTGTTGTGGTCATGTGACCCCAGCCGCACCTACTGACCTGCATCACGAAGCCCCTTGTTTTCCATTTATAGAGTTGTTTTGTGTTAGTGAGCAGTGCCGTGTGCTCTTTATCACGCTCGCGTTTGGTTAGTGTGTGCCGCTGCTGAAGTTTGCATGAGTCACACACACTTTGACACAGTTTGTTAGCGGTTTTATCAGTGAGAACTCGCACATACCTCACATGACTGATTGCGTACGATAACGATGCTGCTGGAGGTTTTGTGCATTTGAATGTTTGTTCCATTTCTCTTTGTGTGTCTCTGCAGTCACAGGAGGAAGTGTGTGACCTGCTGCATGCTGCGCCGTTCCAGAACATTCTCCCCAGGGTTCACGTCAAAGGTAGTAGAACAGTACAGAAGCATGTGGGTCTTCGGGGTAACGAGGCGTGCGGGTGTTCGTCTGGCCGGTTGGCATGACGATGTGGGGATAAAACTCTCTTCAAAATAGAGGTCATGTATGTGTGAAACCTTTCTAAACCCACCCTGTTTCCTGTGTGCAGAGGGCGAGCGGCTGGATGCAAAGATGAAGCGGCTGGAGGCCAAATACGCCGCGCTGCACATGGTGCCTTTAATCGAGCGGCTGGGGACTCCACAGGTGGGCAGATAATCACACACACACACACACACACACACACACACACACACACACACACACACCATTACCTGTCACACAGCAGTACAAAGAAAAGATTTATTTTATAATTAAACTCTGATTCGTTTGGTCAGACTGTAGCTCACACACCCATATTGGTTGTCATAGTAACGACATATGTGCATGTACGTTAAACAGAGCGGGAAAAGCGATCTGTCTGTCTATCCATCCATCTATCTATCCAACTGTCCTTCTATTCATCTATCTAACCATCAGGTCATATCCATCCATCGGTCATCTCTCCATTTATCTGCTTATCCATTTATCTATCCAGCTATCTTTCTATCCATCAGTCAAAACATATTTATCTATACATCTATCTACACGTCCATCCATTCATTCATCAGTCTGTATATTTATTTATTCTCTCCACCCATCTGTGTATCTGTCTATTTTTCCGTCCAGCTGTCTTTCTTTCCGTCTGTCCAGCTATCATTTTGAAGCACCGTGTATCAAATTGAGTGTTTGTTATCCTGAAAAAAAAAGATAAAATGATTATTAATTAAAGAATGATTAAACCAAGCAGCTGATTATGAACATGAGACTTGATCGAGCTCCTGCCTTCATGATAATCTTGTTTTATTTACTTGTATTTTGCTGCCGTGCATCAAATTGTGGACTCCTTCTTCCTAAAAAGTAACGAATTATTTATTAAACAGTTGTTTTATTTAAAAATGTGTACCTAAAAGAATTATTCGGCTAGTTTGTGTGTTGGGTCTGTATGAAAGTGCACATGAAGATCTGGAGCTTCCCTCAAAACATCCGATTTGAAGACTTTCATTCCGTAATTAATAATACGATGTGATGCGGTGTCCGTGGAATAAAACACCGGGAGACGCGCTGTTAGAGGAACACCATAAACTCGGCTTATTCCTGCTTCATCACACCACGTTGTTGGTTGTTGATGCTTTTCCTGTAGCATCATGACACACACGGTGTTTTATATCTTTCTCTCCTTAGCAAATTGCCATCGCGCGTGAGGGCGACCTGCTGACCAAGGAGAGGCTGTGCTGCGGACTCTCCATGTTCGAGGTCATCCTGGCACGCATCCGCGGGTTCCTGGACGACACGATATGGCGCGGCCCGTTACCTAGCAACGGTGTGATGCACGTGGACGAGTGTGTGGAGTTTCACAGGCTGTGGAGCGCCATGCAGTTTGTGTACTGTATCCCTGTCGGAGCGCACGAGTTCACCGTGGAGTGAGTCACGCATCCGTAACCTGTTCTCTTAGAGAATCTTTACGCACGTGTCCAACACGCCGCGGTGTCGTTTGTGTTCTCCAGGCAGTGTTTCGGTGACGGGCTGAACTGGGCCGGCTGCATGATTATCACCCTGCTGGGGCAGCAGAGACGCTTCGACATCCTGGACTTCAGCTACCACCTGCTCAAGGTGCAGAAACACGACGGCAAGGACGAGATCATAAAGAGCGTGGTGAGTCTGCGACGAGCTCACATCGCAGTCGTAACTGCTACGCAACCACCTGTTCCTCCATTTTATTACTGATCTATTACGATGTGAGAAATAATTAAGAGGTATTAAGCGAGAGTAGGGGTTATGCTGAATATCGGCGCAGCTGCAATTCGGGAAAGAAGCCACACCCACGTCATAGCACTTCGGCTAGCTGGCTCACGGTGATTTGTACGTTCCTGTTACACCTTCTTCCTTTTCATCTTCATCTGACGGGCTTTCATGTTCAAGCCAGCCATTATATTCCTGAAAAGTCTCTTTTATGTCTTATAACTCTACAACAGTAACTAGGAAGTGGAATATTTTATGGCGAACGTGGAGAGTTGATTACTTTCCAATAACTGTGTACCAATTGACTGCACCACATCGAAAGTGACAATTTGTTCCCTATTAAAAAACGCCACGTATGTTTTCTCTGTTAACCTTTAAGCAGCTAAAACGTGCCATGACCAACGCAGCGTGTCGTTACCGAGAAACCGCAAAGAAGCGTAAACTCCTCCGTCTCAACGGTTGCAAAGCGCCGACACTGGAGACTCCTTCCATGAACGTTGCTTCAAGAAAACGTCACTATAATCAACGATTACACACATTCAAGTCTCCGTGAACAAGCTGTTACTATGGAAACGATCTCACATTACAATGAGCGCATTAATATTAACCTGCACTACTGTCAGGGCAGCTGTTCTAGACACCCTGACCAGTGGGTTGAGCGTGGCCGAGCGTGGCCTTCCCCTGGTGCTGGTGCACAGATCAGTGCTGCTTGCTCCAGTAACTAGGTCGAGGTGTCTCTCCTAATCTTTTCATTCAGAAGTAATTGATTTTCTGAATTGATCTAACAGATTTTGTCATATTTCGTTACGTATTATTGCTATTTTTATTTTTTTTTAATCCAGCCTTTAAAGAAAATGGTGGACCGCATTCGGAAGTTCCAGGTTGTGAACGACGAGATCTTCACCATCCTGAACAAGTACCTGAAATCCGGGGACGGCGAGAACATGCCGGTGGAACACGTCCGATGCTTCCAGCCGCCGATCCACCAATCCCTGGCCAGCAACTGAGACTGACGCGGCGCTTTAGCCCAGTGGCGTCGCTGCGTAGCGAAGCATTAACAAGCGTAATCATTGTGTTTGGAAAAGAGCTTTTCTTTTGTGTCACTAGGACCACACACACTTCACCCTAAGCCTGTAATGTTGCCAGTAAATCCTGTAAGCAGTGATTCTGCAGCAATCAGACTGGAATTTAATTTTGTGTAAGACTTTAAGACAAACCCAGGAGGAGGCGAAGAGAAACAAACAAACGAAAAGTGTCCCAGGATTTAACACTGTATGTGCCTTATTCCATTTTTTCTATCTTTTTTCTAGTAATATGCTAATCATTTGTTTTATACTTATCGGAAACGGCTTAGCGGGTTTCACCAAGAGATTATTTAAGTGTCGGGTTTATATTCTCATCCTTTCGCGTGGTGTTGGAACGAATGCATGCATGAAAACTTTAATTCTTGTTCCCTTTAGTATATTCTTAAAATAAAGTGCCTAAACATGTCTTTTTTTGTGTTTGATTGATTTATATTTGATTTTTAATTCAATAAATATAACAATTTATCATTAAGTTGTTTCAAGTGTCTTAATGAGGAGGAGGAGGAGGAGGAGGAAGGGGGTTAAATTAAAAAAGGTAAGAAAAATCAGAAATGTGAAATCAGTGCAGGTTACGTACAGAGGTCTGTACATCTCAGAAGCGAAGGCTTTAAAAAAGTATGTACAACGCTACACGAGGAAGAAGATGAAGCCTTACGACGTCCACGCCACGGATGTAAGGCAGAAGGAGTGGAAAGAAAAAAAATACTCGTGTACAATCGTTTGGTCCCATCAGTCAGTCAGGTCTATTTTTGATTGTCTTCAGATTTTAAAAGAAAACCAAAAAATACTAAGCCATCACACAGCAGATTATTGACTATCGGGATTGAAACCTAAGACGTCGTCAGGCCGCCGTTTCTCCGTGAGATGTTGTCGAACGTCGAGCCCATCTCTCTGTCCTCGAAGTCCACGGTGGTGGCGCCGTCCCGGAGCAGCTCGTACGAGGAGTGAGCGTGCGTCCCGATGCCATTGGCCATGGTCCCGTTGCGTTCCTCCTTCCTGATGCTGACGGCCAGCATGGCCAGACTGACGTTGACGTCTTTGAAGGCGTGCAGCAGGAAAATCCCGACGATGATGGTGAGGAAGCCGCTGAGCGTCCCGATGATGTCGTCGTAGCCCATGTGCTCCCACTCTTTGAACAAGATGGCGGAGCACGTGAGCACAGACGTGGTGAAGAAGACGTAGTAAATGGGCGTGACCAGAGAGGTGTTAAAGATGTCCAGCGCTTTGTTCAGGTAGTTGATCTGCGTGCTGACGCACACCACCAGGCTCGCCAGCAGCAGCCACGCTAACGGGTTGGCCAGCACCGGCTGGCCCGCGATCACCTCCTTGATGGCGATGCCCAAACCCTTCACGCACGACACGGACAGGGAGCCGATCACAGAGCAGATGGTGATGTACACCAGGATGTTGGTTTGGCCGTGGCGCGGGCCGACCACGCCGATAAAGATCAGAGCAATGATGATGACGAACGTCGCGAAAACTGCAAAACCTGCGTAGAGAAAACAGTCAAAAATATTAACCTGACTTTCACTAAAAACGCACAGCAGCTCCTTCTTCTTCTTATTATTATTATTACAACAAAGTAGCAAAAGAACAAAAGACTTGTAAACAAATCCATTCATGTTCTTAGTTTCCCGGATTTTACGTAAAGGACACTTCAGTGTGATGAATCTGAACCTGAACCCTCGTGGTGTCGTGTCGTACCTGGGTCCAGGAGTTTCGTGCCCATGTCCTTGAGGCTGTCTATCTCCTCCTCCTGGGGCGCGTGGATCACCATGGTGGTGGAGCCGAGCACGCTGAGCAGACAGCCCAGCTTCCCGTGCAGGTTCAACCTCTCCGTCAGGAAGTAGGAGGAAAGCACAGCGCTGTAACGAACACCAGACACTTCCTCATTACTGTGTACGTGCAGCACATAGATTAAAGCAATACTCCACACTATATGGACTAAGAGTTTGTCTAAGAACAGACGATCATTAATAAATAAATGGGCACCGAGTGCGAGTCAAATCCTCAAAAAACTATTTATTAAACAAAGAGGTAAATTTGTACATGTCGAAATATCAAGGAAACAGTACCAGGAACTACACTTTACTTTCTTATATAGATAAAAGGTCTATAAGAAGAGTTTTAGTTTGAGAGTTTGACCTCCTTTCACACTGGTCTGACATCCTTGCATTTTACGCTTTTATAGACTTTCGTGTAATTGAATCGCTTATTGGTGAGAATACGATGATTTCCTGTTCTTATCGCAATACGGCGAGACATTAAGAAATATCGTCTATACGTTAAACATCAGTGTTTTATTTTAACACTCATCTATCTTTATAATACATCAGTGTGAAACGTGTAGTGTGTGTGTGGACGTACCTCACGAGCACGCTGAGAGCCCCGAGCGGAGTGACGAGCGTCGCAGGAGCGAATGCATAAGCTGCGAAATTTGCCGCTTCACCCGCACCCACTGCACAAAACCACAAGAAACACAACACACATCAGCTGCGAATCATTAATCACACCTCCGTTAACTGCAGTCAAGATCTGAGTCAGCAGGAAAACAAACACCACAAGAGTTTCCAGAAAAAGGTGTAGTATATAGTTGCTTTCTTCTAAATAAGTGTAATTTCATGCTCAGTTGTTTTAAACTTGTAATCATAATTATTTTTTTATTTTCGTCACTCTGATACGTAACATCATGTCAGTTTTATGACTCTCATAACATTATTAAATTTTTCCTCAAAATTGTATGACTTTCCTTGAAATATTGCAACATTTTCTTTTGTAAAAAACATTATGACTTTATTCTCAAACCTCTATTCTGCAACCTTTTGCTACATTTTTCTTGAAATATTACTTCTCATAACATTATGACTCGACTCAAAACGCCACGACTTTTCTTCAAATCTTGTTGACCTTGTTCTTGAATTATTGCTATATTTTGTTTTGTAATAAACATTACAAATTTATTCTCATAACATTGACGTTTTCCTCAAAGCACCATGACTTCGTACTATTGTTCTCATAATATGGCTACATTTTACACAGAAACGGAAGAGGAATCCAAAACTTTCTGGGTCACATGATTTTAAACATTTAAAACCGCTACGCATGAGCTTGGTTTGTGATGTCACAACATACTCTAAACCTTTGAACCAATCGTGTCTGATACGCGAAACGTTACAGGATAATAATGTAGTAGCTGGAAACATTTTCATGCTAGTTTTAATAGCGAACATGAATTGTGGTTGTCACGGAAACACACCATTTCAACAGATTTGGATGCTATAAATAAAGCGGTGAAAAAAAGCATGACGTTTATCGAGATTAATTTACTCGATGGGGATGATACGAAGATAATTATATGTGGGTGTGTCCTAATTTGCATATTCATGTATATTTAGAGACCTTTGTGTTTTTCTATTAAGAAAATATTGTGCAAAACAATTTTATTAACTTCCTTAGCACGCATAAACATGAAACGCGTTATTTATAATAGTTTTAAATGGGACTTGAAGTGAAACAACAAAATCTGCACAAGTTAATAATTATCCAGTGACTTACTTGATAAAAGCCCCGCCCACCAAAGCCATTCTTTTAGATATGCATGACCACCTTGTCCTGGAGAGAGGGAAAAACAAACACAGGCGTTTTAATAAAGTGATTGTGGAGGTCGTGCCGGGCTGCACACGACTCGGGTTTATTAAAGCGCAACAGAGCGACGTCGCTTCAATGCCATGTTGACTTTAACAACACAAAACTTCCATAAACTACAATTTATAACATTTCCAAAACACAGAAAAGTAGAGTTAAGGTGTAGTGCTGGGCGATATGACCATCCAATAACCATGTTGATAAATACCGTCATGATACAGCCGTGTTTTGAGAATGACACAAATATTGATTTTCACAAAGTCCGCTGCCTCGGTTATGACGCCAACTTGCATTTACTGCAGAATGTTATAAAGAGTGATCAGATGAATTGCAATTAAATGCAAAGTCCCTCTTTTCATGCAAATGAACTTAATCCTAAAAAACCACTTCCACTGCATTTCAGCCCTGATGCTGACGGAGTCACAATAGCAGACTGGATGCTTTGAAAGGAGGGTGGTGCTTGAAATCATTGTTCTTCCTCTGTAACCATGGTTACCTGCAAGGAAACAAGTGCAGTCATTGTTGCTTTGCACAAAAAGGGCTTCACAGGCGAGGATATCGCTGCTAGTAAGACTGCACCTAAATCGGCTATTTATCAGATCATTGAGAACGTCAAGCAGAGAGGTTCAGTTGTTGTGAGGAAGGCTTCAGGTGCCCAAGCGCCAGGACCGTCTCCTAAAGTGGACTCGGCTGAGGGATCCAGTGCAGAGCTCGCTCAGGAATGGCAGCAGGGAGGTGTGAGAGCATCTGCACATGCGGTGAGGAGAGTTTTGGAGGATGGCCTGGTGTCAAGAAGAGCAGCAATGAAGCCACTTCTCTCCAAGAAAACCATCAGGGACAGACTGATATTCTGCTAAAGGTACAGGGGTTGGACTGCTGAGGACTTGGGTAAAGTCATGCTCGCTGATGAATCCCCTTTCCGATCGTTTGGGGCATACGGATAAAGGATTGTCCGGAGAAGAAAAGGTGAGCTACCATCAGCCCCGTGTCACGCCGACAGTAAAGCATCCTGAGCGCAGTCATGTGTGGGGTTGCGTCTCAGCCAATGGACTGGGCTCACTCACAACTCTGCCTAATACAGCCTAATACAGAACGATACCAAAACCTGAATCATTCAAAATTGTTATTGGATTTGTTTCTAACGTTCTATTATCTTCAGGGATATTAAACATTGCATCTTAAAATATATCGGAATTTTAATCTTGAAATATTCCGGCTTTTCTCTTAACATAATGTTATTCTTGAAATATTGCGAATTTCTTTCTAGTCTCGACTTCTTCCTAAAAATATTACGATGTCTTGAAATATTGTGACATTTATCTTGTATCTTATGATTTTTCTTTCTTATAAAATGGATATGAGAACACCATCGTATCTCCCGTCCGTATTTGGGAGTCATTTGGAGTCATCGACTCCTTGGTGAATCGAGTCAAACCATCCGTCTCGGTGAAAAGAGGCTGTAAACGTCCATCAGTGATACTAAAATTATTAGTGAACTGCGCCATCACCTGACATTTCAGCTGAAGATACATCGATATCAACATGTTCGGGTATCGGTCTGATACGATGCTCATTTCCTCCATACCAGGGGATACGACCTGGCCTCGCTAACGACAGTGACATGGACGCATTTCAGGATTAACGATGGACTGAGGAACTACACCACCTTCTTACACTGGAAGTGATTAGAAAGAAACGTCTTAGACGAGCAATTCATCGCTAGCAGCAACGAACACAAACATAGCTCAGTGTTCCATGACGCCTGGGAAAAAAACAACCAACTCATTATTTAATCTATTTAATTTAAGTAATAAGGAGGCCGGAAAGCCGCCATCTTATCTAGTGAATCTGAAAAAAGAAAAGTCTTCTGAAAGTTTCCACACAACCCTGACCAGCCCAAAACCCCCACCAAACAGACATGAAGCTATCAGTCACGCATTACAAAACTGTTCGGAATCCAGGCTGCTATTCACAAGCCGCGCGAGCACATGATGAACTCGTTCACAACACCAGCAGCGAGATTCTTTACCGTTGCTGATTATTTTCGTGCAGGTGAAGAAACTCGGCAACGCGACACTGCGCTGAGGGCTGAGAGTTAGGTCAAGTGGGTTACAACGTAAACAAATGAGACACACCTTCAGCACCAACCAGCCAAACGGGGAGTGTCTGCGGCGCCCTCACACACACACTCGCGCACACACACTCGCTCACAGAACCAGTTTAACCTCCCTGACAGAAAGCGGGGGTGTAAATCGTTAAACGCTACACAATCCAGAACTCGCACTACATTAAAAAACAAAAAGTATCGATGATTTATTAATGTTACACGTTTCGGATACACGACAGAGCACACGCTCTTTCCTCAGGAAATAAATCCAGAGTGAAACCATTATTCCAGAACTCCAAGATCAAAAGTTGAGAACACCGAAACCAGAACTCCACGAACACCAGGACTCCAAGACCTGAACGACTGAAAACTGAGACCAGAATTCCAGCATTCCAAGGCCTGAACTTGAAAACCAGAACTCCAGAACTCTAAAACTACAATTCCAGACCAGACCTTTAAGAACACAATCTGAGAATACAGTTCCCAGAATTTGAAAATTGTTCTGTCTTCTTGCCATTTTCCGACAAAAATAACATTTCCCATGAATTCTCATCCTATTCCGAGATCAGAAACCTGAAAGCAGAATTATACAGAGCCCGGAATTCCCAGACCAAAACACCAGAACCAGAAATGAAGCCCAACAAAACCAGAACCGAAACCAGACCTCCAAGGGCATTTGTTTTTGAGAATTCTGAAACCAGAACTCCAAGAACTAAATAACAGTAATCTGAGACTAGAATTCCAAAGACCAGAATTTGGAAAACATTCAGTCTTCATGCCATTTTTAAAAAAATCATCATTAGCCATATAAAATGTGCGCAAAATATCTAAAGACAAGAAAATAACAACATTTCCTGAATTCCTGAACACTATTCCATATGAGTGCATTTACACCCCTAATTCCCGAGAGGCGTCTCCTCTCCCAAACTCGCCTTCATCTACTTCATATGCTTTAAGAGGAAGAATGAAATGGGAATTTTTTCCCAGGGAATTCTTGGAGGTTACCTGCTCGCATCGAGCCTTTCCGTGCGAGTCTCAGGAGTCCTTTCTTCTTCAGGATGAAACTTCCTCCGATAAACAAACTGGAGCTGATGGCCAAAGCCAGGCCGATGTAGAAGTCGAATCTGCCTCGCTCCTGAGCCATGGCGAAGGCGTGATCCTCTGTCACATTGAGCAGCGAGCACAGGAACCGTCCTCCTCTGGAGCACCCGAGTCCGGATACGACACCTGATGACCAGGGAAAATCACATCAATCGCTCAGTCAGCAACGCATTAATAATCACAATCATGACTAGAAATGGCAGAATTGCTAACATCTCTATTCCAACAGCGTGTGGAACAGGTTTTGAAGAATATTTGTAGATTTTTCTAAGAAACCAAATCAGGAAATTAAAGTTCTACAGTAAATTAAATTTTAAAAAATAACTAAAATGGTAATAAAAGCTTACCGTCATTATTGCAAACTTCGCAAACATCGCATTTATCACCTAGTGCCGTTTCATTCATGTCACATGAATAAATAAACTCCAGAGAGAGCAGTGTGTGCGTGTGTGTGCGTGTGTGTGCGTGCGCGTGTGTTCACAGCAGAAATCTGAGCAAATTCAGGAAGTGCCTCCTGCTATGTAACCTGCTGGGTTCCGCCCTAGCTTACTACGTAGTGCGCGAGAACAGGACAGAACAGAGCGCTCGAGCCAGCGCAGGATTCTCCCATACTACTTAGTACTCAAGTATGCGCTAGCAGAACTAGCCTACCAAGCTAGCCGCTGGAGTCGTCTGACCGGACTCCGGAACCGCTTTACAGCGTTTATAAAGGCATGATGTTCAAGATTCGCTCCAAAATACATACCTGTCTGGTTTCCGGTGATCAACACAAACACTGTTCGGACGCCAGGAGTTTCATTTTCCGGGATTTTTCTGTCCTTTCGATTGTCGCAGCTAGGAAGTCACTAAAGAGCCTTTTCCCCCATCCTTCCAACGGTGAAAGGGCATCAAAGTGCGCATGCGCAAAATAGAACCGGCTATGACTGGTCGACAGCATCATGTGACTATGCTACGCTGCTTTTCTTTACAAGCGCTAGTTGGTGCGCTGCGTCGATGCTGGCCGCCATATTGGAAAGGTCAACGTTGGCTCGCGTGTAGGGAAGCGCCTCTAATATACTTTATTCAATTCAGGACTATTTATATAGCGCTTTTATAGACGATGGACACTGTCACGAAGCAGCTTTACAGATATCTGGAGGCAGATTCATCCCTAATGATAATTATGTAAGGCAACAGTGTCAAAAAAGAAGCTTAAATTAATTGAAATGGACGAAAAAAACGTCACAGTGTGTTGTAGCTAAACATAGCTAGGGTTAGATAAAAAGGAATCAAAAAGAAGATAAAGAGTTGCCCCAGACAGTTTGGGGCAACTCTTATTGACGCATCTACATTTCTGACACCGTTTATTAAAAATAACAGTAACCATGACATAATAATGAGAGCGCGGAGGAATAGTGAGAGGAATTCACACCAACAACCGTCCAGCGTGACAAAACGAGTCCCCGCCGACATGTCCATTATTTACATTTAATATACATATGACACACCCTCTGATATGATCAACACTCTGATATGATCAACATTTACCTAAAAGATAAAAAGAAACAATAATAAATAAAATGATGAACATGTGGCAACACAAAAAAAAGACAATATGTACAGTTGTGCTTATTGTTTTTATTATTATTATTCATATTTTTGCATTATTAAAGTCCATTATTAAATGTGAAATTATTAATTTTCACAATGAGTCTATTATATGTCTAATTCCACTTTTCTCTGTCATCTAACATAAAATTGTTTAGAGAGAAAAGTCAAAAAGAACAACAAAAAAAAAAAATTCATAAAAACAGTCCACTTTATTAACACATGGTGTCAGAACATATCACAATATTAAACATTAAAGTATATTATTAAAATATAAATACAAAGAAATCCATGAATTAAGATAATTTTTGTGATTTTCAAGAATTTGTCTTTATAGTTACTTGTTAAAAAGTCTGTGTGTGCAATGTAAAGGATTCAGTATTCTAGATTTATACAGGTCAGTATGTTCATTAAGACTAAAATAATGATTATTTTCCAAACTGTTAGCCAATTAAAAATAATACTAACAGTTTGTTCTCCTGTGCTATAAATATATAACCCTGACTGCTGAATCCAGAAGCGCTCGCATGGCTGTGGTAAATAAAGGCATCTGTGTGAATGACGTGGTGTGTATGAAGGCTTTGTGTGTGCGGTCTCCGGGCTCAGTGCCGCTCTTTCAGGACGTACATGACGTTGACTTAAAGCTCACAGCTTCACACTTCATTAATCTCCATCAGAAACGTTACACTCAGCGTTTTATTACAATACCATACACTCGGAGGAAAAACGCTTCATTAACACGCAGGTCATTTAGTGACATCAAATCATTCACATCAATCCTGAGGAGCTATGGAGTTACGTGCAAAAGTTTATACACCCTCAGGACGAAATCTACACCAAAAAATGTAGACGTTTGGTGCGCCTGTGCTCTCACAGATGTTGGTCTCTTCCTAACACTTTCAGATTTATTAAATATTTATCGAAGCATCTCAATAGATTTGAGTTTTGCAGCTTCAGGCCCACCTCGTTATTAATAGTTCTCTACACACCCATATTTTAATGAGAAAAGAGAGTTTTCTAACGACAGAAAATGTATTATTTGGTGCCTAAAATGCAACATGGAAGTATTATGTTGTATTAAGTATTAAAAACAGGAACGCACTGCAGACAAATTGGCATCAAGTCTTGGCCAGTTCATCCTAAATACGAGGAAATTAGAAAGGGTAATGAGATTGACATGACATTTATACATATCTTCTTAATATTAGGATTATTTTATACCTTCAGTCAAGTTGTATTATTTATCCAGTTGATTTATTAACTTAGTTGTTTGTTACCCGTTACACTACACCCCCAAAAAATAGATGACGTCGGTTAACCCGGGGACAGAATTCCATAAACCTCCACAGAAGTGAGTGTGTCGATTTAATTAACCATTCCCAGCAGGGGGCGCTGTATTGTAACGCTGATGGGTGTAAATCGCACGTTCTAATCTGGAATGTCTGAAACGCGTTACGAGATATTCAGAAATATAAACTACTCCCCTTTGGCTTTGGGCGGAGTCCACGTGAGCACGGCTTCCTGAGATACGCATAACAACGTCACTCCCACCGATATCGTAACGAATCCGCATAAAATTCCCAAACAGTCCAGAGCGCCGAGAGCTTCCCACTCTTTAAACAAGATGGCGGTGGCGAGGACGACGCAGCAGGTGAACGTGACGTAATACACGGCCTCGAACACGTTGGAGCTGAAGCTCTCCAAGGCTCTGTTGATGAAGGTGAACTGGGTGAGGATGCTGACGAGGAGAATTCCCAGCAGACACAGGAAGAGGAACAGAGCTCCGTGATCAGGACACGAGTCTCCGCCGAACGCCTCCTTCGCAGCCAGCCCCAGGCCTTTACAGCACGGCACGGTGAAGCTTCCCAACAGCGAACAGATTCCCACGTACACCATGATGTTGGACTTTCCGTACGCTGGAGAGAGCCAGCCAATCAGCAGCACCAACAGCAGCACCACCAGCGTGATGTAGCTCAGAAACACTGAAACACAAACACAATAAACGCGCATAGACATGAAGAGTCCGCCAAGACAACGCGCTAGCGGCACCGCCATCTTGGATAGGTCAGCTTTACGACTTTATTAACTCTTTATGGAGTCGATGTCAGTACACAGCCCACGCCCCAAAACAAGAATGACGTTTTACAGAGAATGGAGATAAGAATAGGATCAAAATGTTTACAATTATATACAATAACTATTTTCACGTCTCTCCATGGATTTGGGCCGAGTTACGATAAACCTTTCCAATATGGCGGGTGGATGATGGTTATCGGGGTGTGGTGTCGATACCCGGGTCGAGAAGTCTCTGCTGGAACTCGGCTCTCGACATCACGCCGTCGGACTTCGGGGAGTGAACGATGAGCACCACGGAGCCACAGCAGCACAGGACGCAGCCCAGTTTACCCAGCAGCTCCAGCTGCTCCTGCAGGAGCCACGATGCCAGAACAGCTCTGAAGGGATCCATCATCATCATCATCATCATCATCACTGAGTGTAAACGTCACATCACACTTTACATCATTACGTTTTGTGTTATAAAGTTAAATTAAAAAAAGCCATGATGGCAGTTAGAAACAAACGGACGTGTCTCGACATCAGAAAGTCATCAGATTTCTCCCTTTTCGTTTATTCATCTTACACATTTCAGTACGTTCAATATAAATGAATTTCAGCACAATAACTGAGTAAATGTTGTAATAATGGAGTGGTGACTCACCCGAACAGAACCCCGAGCGCCCCGAGCGGAGTCACTAACACGGCCGGCGCAGCGTTGTGTGCCAGGAAGTTCCCCACCTGACCCACCATCACTAACCAGAAAAGAAATAAACATTACATTTTTGGGGTTTTTTTCTCCAAGGTTGCATTTTACATCTCACAGACTTTCCATGTTGCTCATTTTTCTTTAAATTTTAAAAGAAAAATAATGAGACATGAAAACGAAGGAAAGCGTTTAATGAGAGTCATTAAACATTATCTGAGGTTTTTAGTCATTTCCAGGTGCCTTCTTTCCAGATTGGATCATCATTTGAATATTAAACAAGGTTTATTTAGGCACAGGGTTGCCAGGTCTGCAATTAAACCCACAAATTGCTCATGCTTTTAATTTGCAGCTTTATTACACCAATGTGTTACAGCACAAACTATGCAGGATTTTCAACACAAACAGTAAATTCGTAGTCTATTAACTGTTTATGATTAAAATGGAACTAAATAAATAAATACGGTGAAATGGCGCATGAATTAAAACAGAGGTGTGGCATCTATGGTAAATGCATACAAGATAATAATAATAAAAAAAAGACAACTTTTATTGCATCAATAATTCAATATTCAATTCAATTCAATTTTATTTGTATAGCGCTTTTAACAACAGACATTGTCTTAAAGCAGCTTCACAAAAGTATA
>JAQQZR010000036.1:1221211-1259070 GCA_030068235.1 Notoglanidium macrostoma | reverse complement strand
GTCCCAACGTGGCTTAGGATTCAGTTCAGGACACACATGACGTGCTCCATCTCATGCAGGCTTAACACATCTAATCTGTGTGTGTGTGTGTGTGTGTGTGTGTGTGTGTGTGTGTGAGAGAGATTTAAGCCTCAGGCACGTGAAGTTTTTCAGGCTTGGGTAACTGTACAGACTGTGTGAGGGACAGTTATTTTTACCCAGCTGACTCTGTGTGTGAGTGTGAGTGAGTGTGTGTGTTGGGGTGGAGCTGCTCTGCTGCTCAGGGCTGATAAGCTCCTGCTGATGGAAAAGCATTGCACCACCAGCGTATACATCACATGCTGGGCCGCTTAATAAACACGCTGTTTGTTTGCTCATTGCAAAACAGGTTTTCTCGTTCTCAGTTTCCTACTGAAAGGGAACCTATCCGGAACTATCCGACAGGGAACCTGAACTACCGCAGAAATCAGAAAGCCAGCTCTGTTTCAGAGCTGGACACCAGTACAGTAGCATGTATCTAAAAATAGACTTTAAAACACATTTTAATGTTATAATTCCTCACATCTTCCTTGGATCGTGATTAAAATGGCTCGTCATTGGGTTTAAATGCTCTCAAGAATGTTTATGCCCCGCCCCGAGGGGCATGTCTTGCTCTTCGAAAGATATGAGTAGCCAGTTAGCAGTAAACATGTTTTTGGTCGAACATATTCCCACATGTTGAGAATAAACTGGTCTGACTTCCTGTTTCAAAAGGAAATGCGTCATATCAGGTCGGAATCGTATCGAATGCTTCTTTAATCTTTAATGCAAACACGCAAGAAAACATTCATGTCCTGATGTTTCAGTTTGTGATGTCACCAAACAGGTTCATGAATATGCAAATGATTAGCAAATGGATTGTTGGCTGAGCACGTTTACCTACACAACCAAAGCGCTAGCTGTCTTAGCTCATGTTCGTGATGAAGAAAATCGTGGTTGACATGGCAATGTCGACTTACTGAAGTATTTCTTCAACATTGTTGATGCACGTAGTCGGAAAAATGTCAGAGGAACCACACAGCCTTCAACGTCAAAATCCAACATGGCCGCTCCGTACATCAGCAGGTTATAAGCTGGCGTAATATATTGTTTATTAGTACTTGTATCTTATTTGTCTCATTAAATCAGACGTGCACTCAGTAATGTCCAGCTTCTGTCTGTGGACGTGTTGCTTCGGTGGTTATATGCGCAAAATACAGCATAATTCCTTATCAACTGGTATTGCTAACGGCTAACCTGGCTAAAGCTAACCCCACTTTTCCAACATGTTGTACTGGAACACGGCGTGTCACGTCATTCCCAGCTCCGACTTCCGAGGTGAATGGAAAGCGGCATTGCTGTCTAAATTCGATCATGTTAATCATATTAGGCTGTTAAGGATCGAAGGAGTGCCATGGGTGTGTGGTTTTAATTTGCATGTCATGAATATTCATAGATCTGCTGTTTTATATTCAGAGTAAAGGTATAGAGGTTTCTCCAGGCCTTTTTTTCAGACAGTAAAGCCTGAATTGTTTGTATGTTGATTAAAATGACACTCTCAGAGGGAACCTGAACTTACACATACTTTGAAGCTGTTTTGTTTGGGGGGGGTTTGTATCGGAGTACAAGAGTTTCATCGACGCTCTGTTTGAAAGCATGTCGCGCTTCAGGACCGTTTGTGCCACCTGATCACTTGCGTGGGGTGTAAATGGAAAAATATATGGACCATGACATGCTGGAGATTTGGAGAAGAGCTTGTTAAAACAAGAACGCTGTTTTTCTTTTTTCTTTTTTTACTGAAAACGAATGCGGAACGGAGCTCGGCTCTCGGCGTGGTTGACCGAGTTCAGGATATTTCCCACGAATATGATGTTGTACGGATTTGAATCCGATGATCGCAGCGCTTTGCTGAAAATTCCCAATGAAGCTGATCGCATCATGAAATAATATGGAAACGAATTTCAGCCCTTTCTAGTGAGAATCCGACCTGCGAGCTCTCCAACGCGATCCTTTTGTATAATATTCATGGCTTTGGTTGGAAAGTGAAGCTCGAGTTCTTTTCTTGTAGAAATTGTACCACGTGTTATGATATCTCCACATGAAACCTGGTCGCCTCTGCCAGGAGGTTACAACATCTCTGGCTAGATCCTTCAACTAGATTCCAAACATGCGCATGTTGTGTTTTATTTATTTATTTATTAAACATTACCCTTGTTTAGTAGCTAGAAGTCACACTCACTGGCTAATAAACTGTCTGTCTGTCCAGATGAAGGCGAGCTGAAGGATTGTCTCCTGGTGCTTGTGGACGACCAGCAGAAACTATCCGCTCAGACGGCTAAGAGCACTCTGTCTGCGCGGCGTCTGAGCCAGCGGCTGATCATCCTGGAGCGCTACCTCATCTCCCTCACCCACAGCATGATGGAGGAGAAGTACAAAGCCCGGTGGAAGAGTCCACCCAGCCCACCGCTGCCCACCATCGATAACAAGAGGTGCGAGCGACAGAAAATCATCGTGACGTGACGTGAGATTTGAGTGATGTGATGTAAAGAATTCACCCTGTCGTCTGTGCATTGTGTGTTTCTGCAGTAGTCGTCCTGTGAGTAAAGGAGTGGAGGGTTTGGCTCAGGTCGGGTCCAGGGCTGCTCTTTCTTTCGCCTTTGCATTCCTCCGTCGAGCCTGGAGATCCGGTAAGCAGCATTCAGACCTGATCAGCACCTCTGTTTTATCAATAGGCGCTATTTTTGGTGCTTTGGAAGCAAGGCTCTCAGACACACTTTATTTTATTTCATTTTATTTTATTAAATCAACGCCCGGTTCATAGTCTCGACTGGTTAATACCCCACCCAAGATAAAACCATATTCAAAACATTCGTGCTGGGAATTGGTTTCAGCTTGCTGCAGACTGGAAGAGGAAAAGCGTCCTGATGTTTTTCCGACAAGCGGCGTGATGTGATGTGATGTGATTTTCCAGGCCATAGGGAATGGGCAGGACCAGCTGCTCTGGATCTGTGAAGGGAGAGCAGCTCTGTAACCCGAGCTGAGAAACACACAGCAGGGATTCAAACAGATCCAGGGCAGTTAGGAATGAGAACGCATCAGGCACAATGTGTTGTGAAAACGCTAACTGTGTATCGTGTATCTATGGTGATGTGGCTCGGTCCGCCTTCAGGACAGCCCTGATTGGCCGTGTGCCTGGAAACGTTGCGATGAGACAGTAAAACTTAAAAAAAAATAATAATAATAAAATCTTTCAGCATAAATTTAACATATTCCTCGTCACGCCATGCGGAATTCTGTTGCGTATAGCTTACTGTCTGCATTTTAGCAAAAGTAATTTGTGCTTTTTCTTTGTGTTTTCAATACGTAGTTGAACCACCGACTAATCCGGACCTCTGCGTGAGTCACGTGACTGACATTTAGCCACAGAAATGACACCAAGCCATAAGGAGCTAGAGTTTTACTGAATAGCACTCGCTGCCATTTAGTCCTAACCCATAATAATAACGTATGGATAACAGTCCGATTCCTATATAAAATGTAGGATATAGCAGAACTAGTGAATGTCTGCTATCGAGTGTTTATCCTCTCCAACTGTTGTGTAACTTTAAGGGTAGCCAATCCTGTAGCATTGCTAGCTAACATTATTTCTAGCTACTCGTGTGGTTTCAGACCTGTGATATTTGGCTTGGTGTGATTTCCAGAGACCTTCAGTTGCTCTTCTCTCAGGTGCAGTTCTTCTGTATGTTCTGGCTCGGACACGTGGTTGGATGTCACTGTGTAACAGCGATTCGGTCTTTTTTCCCCCTGAGTGATCCGTTCAGTAATTTACTTACAAAGCAAAGTGATTGCTTATTAGCAGTAGGCAGCTAGCTATCTGGCTTCCGTTGATCTAATTATGTCCTTTTAAGCGCAACAACGTACGAGTGATGGGAACTCTGAAGGGAACGCTTTTATCTGTTTAGACTTCTTCATACTTGTGGTGTCTTTAATAAAATGTCTTCTCCGTGATGAAATTCTCAGCGATAACTGTACAGCGTGAGCGTGCACGGCCAGACTTGGTTTTATTTCAGCCTGTTAACAACAGATAAAGCGAGAGAGGCAGAGAGAAAGGGCAAAAAAAAAAATAGAAAACTGGGCAGAGCGAGAGAGAGCGCGCGCTCCTCCTGATCCACATCGGAAAGCTGATTCGAATCGTGTTTGCGTCTCAGACAGCGATGATGTTGCTAGTGATTTGATGAGTCGCGGTGACACCTCCAGGGTTGCCAGATCATGACTGATGACCTGTTTTTTTTTTTCCTCTCCAGGTGACGATGCGGACCTGTGCAGTGAGCTGCTGCAGGAGTCTCTGGATGCCCTGCGCGCCCTCCCCGAGGCCACGCTGTTCGACGAGAGCACCGTATCATCCGTGTGGCTGGAGGTCGTTGAGAGAGCTACTAAATTCCTCAGGTTGGGAAATTTGAGGGTTAATGAGGAATCCATATGAAATAAACTGAGAGACGTGTTAAATAGGCTTCACAATCACACTAATCATAGTGGGAGAATAAAAATGAGCCCTAAGCCCTTTTCATAAATACACCTGAAATAATACTGTTCCTGTAATGGCAGGAATTCACATCAACAAACATTTACTTATATAAAAATGAAATTCTTTTACCATTAGATGGTTACCATGGAGATGCGCGTTCATATAGTTAACTAGTCAGGTGAAAATAACGTTCTTTTCTGTAGTACCAAGATTCACGACTGTTTTCACATACGCAGATGTAGAAGTATGACGTGTAGTGAAACGGACCCTGATTCTGCCCATGTTCTGTGCAATAAGATTTACTCTTCAAGTAAATTAAGAGAACCATGAACACGTGTAAAACAAAATGTCACAGTAACGTCGCAAATTCACCCGAAAATGCATGCTCCTAAAAAAAAAATATTTTTACCATAATGACAATAGTACACGTGTAAATTTAACATTGTTAGCATGGTGACATGAGTACACGTAAAAAAATATTGTAACCGTAATGACACAAATACACTGCAACAAAACGCACACAAAACGGTGCAACTACATGCGAAAATAATATTGTTACCTTAATGACAGGAAAACATAAAAAATATTGTTACCATAATGACACACGCATACGGTCATCTAGGTAACGGTAATGACTGAAGTGCTTTGCTTTGCTTTGCTTTGTTTTGGAGTAGTGAAGTGCACGGAGGCGGGATCGGTAAAGCTCCCAGCGGCATTCCGCTGCAGGATCAGCACCTGGCCCTGGCTATCCTCCTGGAGCTGGCGGTTCAGAGAGGCACGCTCAGGTACACACCTCCTTACACGACAGAATTCTGTTCTGGTTCAAGGGTCATCAGCTGCTTAAAAAATCCTATCCCAGAACTGATCAATGTTTTTCATCTGTAGTTTAGCATCTCTAGTGTTTTTTTTAAACGTGTACCGTCACGGTCATCGGTTACGGTTTAGTTAAACGCAGCTCAATGTGTCAGGGGGGTGAGAGACAGGAGAGCGCAGCCTTAAAGCTGATAAATATACAGCTACACAGTAAGGATTGTGTGTGATTCCAGCCAGTTGTTGTCTGCTGTGCTGCTGCTGCTGAGGCTGTGGGAGAGGGGCACCAGAGAGATGGATAACGAGCGCTCCAGCCAGGGCACCAGCGCCCCCTTACTGCCCCTGCTACAGCGCTTTCAGAGCATCCACAGCACCAAGGAGGAGCCTGTCCCTGACGAAGTGCTCGAGGTCGGGTCACTGAATTACAAGCCGTAGAATCGCAGCTGGCGTTCGCTATCGCCCTGCTATAAATCGTCCTCTACACTCTTTCAGATTTTATCTGCCCCGCTGAGCCCGAATGAGAGTTTCCTGCGCTACCTGAACCTGCCCCAGGACAACGAACTGGCTATTGACCTGCAGCAGACGGCTGTGGTCATCATGGCTCACCTGGACCGCCTGGCTGTGCCCTGTAGCCCCCCACCCTGCAGCTCACCCACCTCCAGCAAGGTACTGCACCTGCCACCCTGCGCTTACGGTAGCGGCTCAACTGCTCGCTGATGGCCAGGTCCGATCATGTAAAGGTCAGGTTTGGAAATGTGGAGCTCAATCTGTCAGTAAAAACTGATTAGCTCGGTGTGGGCAGGTGGAATATTTTTTTTTTCCTTGTCTATTTCTATAATTACAGTAATATGCTAAAAATCAGTGTGTGAAAATAAAACACTTATTTGAGACAAATGTTAGCAAATAAATGTTGCTACCATAATGACACAAATGCACATGAGAAAACGTTGTTACTGTGATGACACCGATACAAATGAGTATTAGTTTATGAAAGTATTACCATAGTGGCACACGTACACAAGCATTATTTATGAAAAATGAACATTTCTAATTTGCATAATCATGCTTAAATGTATAGTTTCTTTTAATAGTTTAAAAAAGGGGTATACATACAGGTGTGTTTTGTATATCCAGATGTGTTTGTATTCTAAGGCCCAGGAATGCCACAACATTATATAGTTTAGAGCAGGAGCTGGACAATGGAAATAAATTACAATCCCTGTTAACTTTCCTTTAGCTTTGTTTAGTCTCGCTGGTCTCTCTTGCTGTTTACAAACTGCTGTTTGATTAATTGTGCTCTCTCTCTCTCTCTCTCTCTCTCGCTCTCGCTCGCTCGCTCGTGTTGAAGGACCATGGCCCCGTGCAGGTAGCTGACCCTGTTATTCCTTATTGTTTTCAATTTGTCTTCTGTGTCTTGCACATGTACCCCAATGTGCACATTAGCAAAAGTTTTTAAGTATGAGACCGTCAGCTTAGCGTTTTTGTTGGAGTGTGTTTCTCACGCGTCAATGCTGTTAAAGATGATGTCTCTCACACACTACGTTCTCATAGTCATGAACTTATTTACCAAAATTTGTACATATGGACAAGACAACACTAATGGTGGAATTTTAATTACATTTTTTTTTATTTGTATGGACAAACATGCCTGATTTGGTTACTGTGCTGGTTGTTATTGTTATTATTATAATTATTATTTTAATGATGTATGCCGCATATATTCTTTATTTTTAGAGTTTTAATGCCACAATCAGTTGTTTTTACAACCCATTTTTACCATGGGTGCCAACAAACTAAAATCATTGGGTTTTTGCTGCGAATCGTCGACAAATTATCTGCAAGATTTTAAGAATTGTAGGTTTTCTGCATGACTTGAGAGAATCTGGACCTCAGTGCTGATGCTCCATCTGTCTCTGTTGATCTTTACTTTGTTTTATATTTTTTAGAGCACACTGCAGGAGGTGATCGGCTGGGGATTGCTGGGATGGAAAGTCTACGCCAATCTGAATGGACCAATCCAGTGCAAAGCTCTGTCTAACCTGGGTGTGACCCAAATCGTGTGCTCAGAGAAAGGCTTTCTCCTGCTGTCCATCTCCGGGTCCGTCTACACTCAGAATTATGAAAGCACCACCTTAGTGAGTGTCCCATCACACTTCCAGTGCTTAGTGTTTCGCATGACTGGAGTGCTCTCTGATCCTCATCGCCCGTGTGTGTGTGTGTGTGTGTGTGTGTTTTATAGTCTCCTATGCTTCTTCATGGCCTGGCGTCCAGGAAGATCGTGAAGCTGGCCGCTCACCCTGAAGGCCAGCATTACCTCGCTCTCTCAGCTAATGGAGAGGTTTTCTCCTGGGGATGTGGAGACGGAGGATGCCTCGGACACGGAGACACCACGTAAGAACTCTTCTTTTAGAACAGTTTATTTTAAAACAAACAAACAAAACAAAAAAAAGAATACAAACTGCAGTAGAAATGAAAGCTGCGAGTGGTGAACTGGAGAAACGTCAGCCCACACGCACCACAGTATCAGTTCGAGGAATCGTTCTAGCCAAGGACGTCTAAAGCGTTGCACCTAATTTGCATAATGTTCAATAAAAGCCTGATTGAAATACTAGTGTTTTGCGATTTTCTGCTGAAAAACACCGAAGTGGATTCCGCCACCAAAACATGTTTTATTGGGGGGAGGGGGTATTTCTGTCGCCATGACAACAGCTTTAGCCACTTGAGCACCGCACATAAGGATATCTTTAAATATTTCTTGTTTTTGATCTCTGATCCACATGAAAAAACAGCAGAGTTTTGGGTCACTAAAAACACAGCTTTAAAAATAACTGGCCTTAATGACGTCAGTATGCAAATATCAGTTTATGAAAATGGCGCTCTGTAACCCTGATGGTACGAATGTGCGTGAAAGTGTCACTGTTACCGTAATGAATCAAATATCCATGTACGCCAGTTTATCAAAATTGTATTGTTAGAATAGTAAACAATCACTGGTTAGTAAATAATACTAAACAATCTCTAAACGTCTCTGTAATGACAAAAAACCTACTTCAGGTTCAGATGATAACGTTTTTACGTTAATGGCATGAATACCACTGTTACCATAACGACGCAAATGCACATAAAACATTAACATAAAAATATGATTGCACTTTACTGTAAAAAAAAAAAAAAAAAAAAAAGAGGCAAAAATGTACATCAAATACTGAAATGTTAGCATAATGACTCATACATGTTGTCATAATGAAACTGAAATGCAAATGAGTAGGTTACTGTAATGACATAAATACGCATAAAATAGCATTATTACTGTACTGAAATAAATACGCCACTATAATGAGACAAACACCCATGAAAATAATGTTACTGGAATGAGATGAATGCACATTACTCTAAACAAATCCACATGAAATAACATTGTTGTTATTTTGAGGAGAAAACATGCTAACAACTTTGGTTTTGGATGATTCTCAAAGCCAGAAGTAAATCTCAGGAAATCATCTATGGTTGGTATTTTTGCGCCTCGCTTTAGCTGTCGAGTTGAAGCTGTTTGGTTTAGCAGGTATTTGGAAGAGCCGACGATGATCGCGGCGTTTTCTGGGAAGCAGGCGGGGAAGCAGGTGGTGCACGTCGCCTGTGGCAGCACCTATAGCGCCGCCATCACCGCAGACGGAGTGCTGTACACGTGGGGCAGAGGAAACTACGGCCGACTGGGACACGGTAAAGTCTGACTTTGGTGTGAAACGCTCGGGTTTATCCTGACGTCTCGGAATTAATCGGATTTTTCCTGTTGTGTCTGGTTTGGCGCAGGCTCCAGTGAGGACCAGACCACGCCCATGCTGGTGACCGCTCTGAAGGGGCTGAAGGTCATCGACGTGGCCTGTGGCAGCGGAGACGCGCAGACGCTTGCGGTCACAGAGAACGGTAGGAACCACCAAAGAGATTTTTTTTTTTCTTTTTCTTTTTTTCAATTTATTTAATTGGTATTATTTTTTATTTATGTATTCGTTTGTTATTCCCCCCGCAGGTCAGGTGTGGTCGTGGGGTGACGGAGACTACGGGAAGCTGGGTCGAGGAGGCAGCGACGGCTGTAAGAGCCCTAAGCTGGTGGAGAAGCTGCAGGATCTGACCATAGTGAAGGTGTGCTGTGGAAGTCAGTTCTCGGTGGCTCTCACTAAAGACGGGCAGGTGTACACCTGGGGTAAAGGAGACAACCAGAGACTGGGTCACGGCACCGACGAACACGTCCGGTACCCAAAACTGCTGGACAGTCTGCAAGGTCAGGCTTTAACCGGAGTTCCTCTGTCATGAGCGTAATATTACCACTGATTCTTCAGCTTTGTGTGTTTCACTGGTCAAAAAAAGCCAAACTCGTTTCCAAATTGCTGAATTTTCCGTATTTCTGATATTTCACCAGTTCTGCTTTCTTTTTCTTGTATTGTTAAAAATCATAAAGTCAATACCCCCCCCCCCCCAATGTATGGAAATGCAAATGAGGCAATGTCTACTGTAATATCCATAAATTTGCATACTTAACATTTATTAGTTGCTTGATGTTGAATTTAAACACTCTAACTCACAACTTTTGCGGAAAATGTTCGATGTAAAATTTCATTGTATTGAATCAAGATAGATTCAATAAAACATAGCATAAACGCAGCAATAATGAGTATTTTGAGAATTTTGTTGATAGAAATGAATGTTCATGAGTGCAGGTCATCTAGAAACTGGGATGTTTGCTTTCCAGTACAGAAAAAATCATGATTTATACACAGAGTCAGCCAAAAATGTGTACACACACTTCAGGAACACTTAAATGTCTGGAAGCTCACAGCCGCCACTCGGAGCACCTCTTGTAATTGTAGAGGCTAAAGGGAACTTTGTCTAAATAAATAAAATAAATAAATGTGTGTGTGTGTGTTTGTGCTCCACAGGTAAAAAGATGGTGGATATAGCTGTTGGCTCCACCCACTGCCTGGCCCTGACTGAAGATGGAGAGGTGCACAGCTGGGGTAGTAACGATAAACTCCAGCACTTTGACACGCTTTTCTCCAACAAGAAGCAGCCGAAAGCTCTGCCAGGACTCAACTCGAAGCACATCGTGGGCATTTCCTGCGGTCCAGGACAGGTACTGAGGCTGTGAGGTGCCCAGAGCTCCTCTGGAAATCTGAAACGTCGCTATATCGGATCATAATGTTATATACAGTATGGAATTAGCTGTAGCTTCTTCTAAAGCTAACTAGTTAAATAACACCTTAATCAGTGTGCACCTTGGTAGTTGACTGTATTAGCGAGGTACACCCACCAAGAGCCCCCGTAATCTCCGCTGCTTACTTCCATTGTGTGAACTCGCGGCTCTGGACTGAACACGTGAACTCTGGCTGGAACTGCTGGATTATTAAGTCACACTGAATTCATTTTATTAATTTTGCTTTTCCCACATCTAAGAAAGCCTTAAAAGTGTGATCTTAGTGATTTGAGGTTTTGATGTAACTCTTGTCTCTCTGGGGTTTAACAGAGTTTCGCGTGGTCGTCGTGCTCGGAGTGGTCCGTGGGGCTGCGCGTGCCCTTCGTGGTGGACGTCTGCCCCATGACGTTCGATCAGCTGGACCTGCTGCTGCGTCAGATCAGTGAGGGGATGGACGGCAGCTCGGACTGGCCTCCACCTCAGGAGAAGGAGTGTATGGTGGTGGCCGCGCTCAACCTGCTCCGACTGCAGGTGTGTGTACTGTTCACGGGGAGGCTTATACGTGGATACGTGTAGTCATGTGCTGCTGGTTAAATGCCTTGTGTGTGTGTATGTGTGTGTGTGTGTAGCTCCACGCTGCTATCAGTAATCAGGTGGACCCGGAGGAGCTGGGGCTGGGCCTGGGCAGCAGTCTGCTCAACAGCCTCAAGCAGACGGTGGTGACGCTGGCCAGCAACGCCGGGGTGCTGAACACGGTGCAGGCGGCCGCGCAGGCCGTGCTCCAGAGTGGCTGGTCAGTGCTATTACCCACTGCTGAGGAACGAGCCAGAGCCTTGTCCTCACTGCTACCCAACGCAGGTCAGTCTCAGGACCACCTCCACCTCACCACCCCACTCACATTGTCTCCTCTGTCTGTAACGCATCTGAATTAGATCCAATCACTCATGTCTTTCTGTGTGTGTGTGTGTGTGTGTGTGTGTCTGTGTGTGTGTGTGTTTCAGCCTCCAGCCACGAAATGAGTGTGAGTCCAGGCCGGAGGTTTATGATTGATCTGCTGGTCAGCAGTCTAATGGCAGACGGAGGGTTGGAGTCTGCTCTGAACGCCGCCATCACAGCCGAGATTCAGGTGTGTGGGTGCGTGGCCACGCCCATAGCACGTGACAACGAAGACCTTTAACACTTGATGATCCTTTATTCGTCTCCAGATCAGGCCGGCTGTAACATTTGTGTTGTGTTTGTTCATTATTTTGTTATTCATTGTTTCATTTCTAGTCTAGTTATTAATAAGTTTAAAAATGTTAATTAGAGAAACAAACGTTGTCCTGTGGTCCTTCAGGACATCGAGGCTAAGAAGGAGGCACAGAAGGAGAAGGAGATTGACGAGCAGGAGGCCAACGCCTCCACCCTGCACCGCTGTCGCACAACCCTCGATAAAGACCTCATCAACACGGGCATCTACGAGTCGGCCAGCAAGCAGAGCTTACCGCTGGTCCAGCTCGTGCAGCAGCTGCTGAGGTACACACACACACACACACACACACACACACACACACACACACACACCTGCGCCATTCACACATGGAGCTGCTCTTTAATCCTGATTGGTAGTAGGTAAGGTTTACACGGTCTCTCCTCCTCCTGTCCTCCTCCTGGGTGCAGGAACATGGCCTCACAGACGATCGCGCGTCTGAAAGATGTGGCTCGGCGCATTTCGCACTGCCAGGACGCAGAGCAGGTGAGTAAGGAGCGCTCGGCGTCGCTCGACCTGCTGCTGCGCTTCCAGAGACTGCTCATCTGTAAACTGTACGTGGGAGTGCACGGCACCACCGGAGTCGGAGATTACAGTGAGTGTCTCTCTCTCTCTCTCTCTCTCACTCTCTCACACACACACACACACACACACACACACACACACACACACACACACACACACACACACACACAAACATAGCGTCCTGTGCCAGTATTTGTTTAGTGAGGGGTTGTTGTGTCTCCTGCAATTTTCCTCAGGATCAGTGAAATTTCTTGCTTTCTTTCTTTTTGTTTTCTTTTTGTCATTTTTTAATGTATATTTGTAACTTTTTTTCTTACTATGTTTGCTTGGTTTTTTCTCATTTCCTTCTTTCACTTTTTCATTATTTCTGTTGCCCTTTTGCTCTTTTTTTTGTCTTGCTATGTTTGCTTTTTCTCTTTCTCTCTCTCTCTCTCCTCCTTCTCTCACCCTCTCTCTCTTCTCCCTTTTTCTATCTCTCTCCCTTCCTCCCTCTGTCTCTCTTTCCTCCCTCTGTCTCTCTTTCCTCCCTCTGTCTCTCTTTCCTCCCTCTCTGTCTCTCTTTCCTCCCTCTCTGTCTCTCTTTCCCCCCTTCTCTCTCTCTCTCTTTCCCCCCTTCTCTCTCTCTCTCTCTCTCTCTCTCTCTCAGTTCTGACCCAGTCTGAGATATTGGGAGTGGGCTCTCTGTTGAAGAAGTACATTGCGTTGTTGTGTACACACATCGGGGACATCCTGCCTGTGGCCACCAGCATCGCCTTCAACAGTCACCGTCACTTTGCTGAAGTGTCCCACGTCATCGAGGGAGATCTTACAGGTGAGAGACGATCTCGTGACCACACCACCACATCCTTGGTTATTGAACTGTGATTGTGCCATACACAGTTTATTCCTGAGGTCTGAGCAGTTGGTAGACCGCAGCGTGTGTGTGTGTGTGTGTGTGTGTGTGTGTGTGTGTGTGTGTGTGTGTGTGTGTGTGTGTGTTGCTCTGTTGTTCATGCTTCAGGTGTCCTGCTCCCCGAGTTGGTGGTGTCCATCATTCTGCTGCTGACTCTGGATGCAGGTCTGATGCAGGACACCGGCTCCATCCCTCTGCTGGCTGCCCTGCTGGAGCACCTGGACCGCTTTAACCACCTCGCACCCGGGCACGACCGAGACGACAGCGAGGACCTGGCCTGGCCCGGCCTCATGGGTATGCAGAGACGCTCCCCCACGACTCATTTATGAGTCACGAGACTGATCGTTCCGTTTAAATGTTTTCAATACGTCTTTGTTCACAGGGTCATTCTTCACAGGCCCGAGCACGAAGAACAATGAAGAGGTGTCACTTATACGCAAAGCCGACCTGGAGAACCACAACAAAGATGGCGGTTTTTGGACGGTTATCGACGGGAAAGTCTACGACATCAAAGACTTCCAAGCGCAGTCTGTTACTGGAAACACCATTCTTGGTACGAATACATTTGAAATGTTGTATTGAGCCATTGTTTACTAGACTCTGGTACATATCGCTGTTATGGATTTCTGGCAAATAATTATAAATTAAAAAATGAATGAATACAGGTATTTTTATTTTATTTGTTATTACCTGTATTTATATAATTTGCACAAAGCAAAACAGTCTGGAAAGGTATGATGTTTCACAGTGTCATGCATTTTTTAAAATTTATTTAATGTTTTTGCATTGCTGGAGGACATGCAAAACCAAAACTTAATTATACCCAAGATGTCTTTAAAACAAATCCCAAGTATAATGTTGTTTATAAATGTTTATAAATGAAAAGTACACCAGATTTCACAATTTTCTTTTTTGCCTTGAATTTGTTTTAAAGAACATAATTATTTTTGCCTTTATTAATCTATTAGTTGCCTGATTTCCCCTAAAAAAAAAAGTAAGACAACAGAAAAGAAGCACTTAGAAAATTCAGATACACTCCCTGTTGGTAGAGTGGCCTTCATTTGCATACCGGAGCCTGATTGGCTCTTGTATTTTGTGATGTCATAATCCAAAATTTTTTTGTATTTTCTTATGAGACTGTTTAAAAAAAATCTCGTTATTTTAACAAAAATATTAAATACTGTATGGTGCTGAATACATAATCAGGGATTTTTTTGGGGGCTTGTACCTATGAATGCAAGTTTTTGCCTTCAGATGATCTCGCATGATAACACTCTTTTCTTCTCTGTAGCTCAGTTTGCTGGTGAGGACCCTGTGGTGGCTTTAGAAGCTGCGCTACAATTTGAGGACACACGAGAGTCCATGCAGGCTTTCTGTGTCGGCCAGTACATGGAGGTAAAGTCCATCGTGTCCATGTTTTTTTTTTTTTTTTTTTGTTTCTTTATGGACAGTAGTGTAAAATTTGTAATCGACTCAACTCCTACTTCCTGCTTCCAGCCCAACCAGGAGACCGTGACGACCCCGGACCTGAGCAGCCTGTCCTCTCCTCTGATGGACACGGAGAGGAACCTCGGCTTACTGCTGGGGCTTCATGCTTCGTACCTGGCACTGAGCACGCCTCTGTCACGCATGGAGATAGAATGTGCCAGTGAGTGTTTGTGTATTTAACATTTATGCAAGGAGTCTCCAGTCCCAGAGATTGTTGTAATCCTCATTCTGTGTACACAGGACTGATCAGGGATTGTTTGTGTTTCAGAATGGCTGCAGTCATCCATCTTCTGCGGCGGTCTTCAGACCAGTCAGTTCCACTATAACTATAACGAGGAGAAGGATGAGGACCACTGCAGCTCCCCGGGGACCACTACACCCGATAAAGCCAAGCTGTACTCGCGCAGAATCACGCTCAGTGACCATGCACAGCCTTTCCTGCAGGCCATTGCTGACAACACTACGCAGGACCACACTGTGAAGGTACAGACACACACACACACACACACACACACACACACAGAGATTCGGAGGGATCAGATTTCCAGACATGCTGACGGAGGACACCTGTAGTGTCGCATCGTTTCGGATGGGATAAGTGATTACTGTATAAATCACAGAGATGGGCGTGTCCTCACGGTGTACACATACAGTGGTGAACTGGTGCCCTGTGGTTAACAAACATGGGAGAAGTGCCCCCAGGGAGCGCCTGTGGTAGATAAAATGCAATAACATTTAAAGTGCCTTCTAGCGTGCCCCTATGATGGAGAAAATTTGATAATGTGCCCTTTAGGGTGCCCACCCAGTTAAAGTAAAATCATGCTAAAGTGCCCTCTAGGGTGCCCTAAAGTTGGATAAGATGTGGTAATACCCGCTAAGGTGCCCTTATGGGAGATTAAATGGGGCTGATAGTTTGATAGTGCCCTCTAGGGTACCCTCTATAATGGACTTTACAACATTTTATCTATCATAAGGGCATCCTAGAGGGCACTTTATCATGTTTCAACTACTGTGGGGGCAATGCCCTCAAGGCTGCCCCTAGGATGGGTGAGACATGACAAAGTACCCCTAGGCTGACCCATGATGGATGGAACTCGTTCAAGAGCACTCGGGTGCAGTCTCGTCTAAACTAGTACCGTCCCAGCACGACTTTTAATTTGGCTCAGTAGAAATAACACACGCCCAGAAAACTTATCCTGTCCCAGAAGTACTACAGTTATAACCTTTTAGGGCCGAGTTATACTTTGTGCGCTTGTTAATGTCTCCTGTTTGTGTTTCAGGATTTTTTATGCCAAATCGAACGCTGCTGTAAGCAGTATCACCTCATCACTCCCATCACCTTCCCGCCGGAACACCCTGTGGAGGAAGTGGGTCGCCTCCTGCTCTGCTGCCTTCTTAAACACCAGGACCTTGGTAACCTAGCAACCGCATCAGGCGTACACATATATAGCTGGCATTGCTGAATTCTGGCCTTGTTTGTTCTTTTTTTTTGTTTTTAAATCTGATTCCTGTTTGTGTTTGTGGTAGGTCACGTGGCTCTCTCGCTTGTTAATCAATGTGCCTTGGCTGTGGACCAGGGGAAGCAGAGGTCCCTCCCTAAATCTGTCATAGATGTCTGTCGAATGGTCTACCAAGCCAAATGCTCTTTAATCAAAGTAAGACACTTGGCCATTCTTAGTTGTTGGGTTTTCTCTTTCTGCTGCAGAACCATCTGTTGTAAAATTAAACAGAAAACAAACCCCACAGTATACGGTATTAACAGCTATTAAATATGCCATTAAACAGTAATGAACAACAAAGAGTAATAACAGTGAACAATAATGAATTGCAGTTAACAATAATAAATAAGAATAAGCAGTTGTAAACAGTAATAAACAGCAGAAAACGGTAATGAATTGTAATAAACACTGTAAATGATGGTAAACATTAATAAATAGTAATACAGCAGACTAATAAGCAGTAAACAGTTTTAAACAGCTGTTAATGGGAGAAAACGGTCATAAACTGTAAACAATACTAAAAATGACAAACAGCAGTACGCTGCAATTAACAACTGTAAGCAGTAATATCAGGTAAGAGAAAACAGTAATAAACTGTAAACCACTCCAACCAATGCTAAAGTAATAAGTGTAATAACTTGTAATAAACAGCAGTAAACATTAATAAACAGCAAATAACAGTAATAAACTAAACAGTACTAAAAATTAAAACAGCTGTAAGTAGTAATAAACTGTTAAACTATAATAAACTGTCACAATGCTGAAAAGTAATAGTGTAATAAACATAAGAAGGCTGTAGTCAACAGCAAAAAAAGTGTAATAAACAGCAGTAGAGTGTAATAAACACTAGTAAACTAACAAACCTCAATAAATAAACAGTAAAGTGTAATAAACGGCGGTAAACATAAGCATTATAAACATTGCTGCACATTTCTGACCCGTGTGTTTTCGCCCCTCCCCCTCGCCTCAGACCCATCAGGAGCAGGGCCGCTCCTATAAGGAGGTGTGCGCTCCCGTGATCGAGAGGCTGCGTTTCCTCTTTAACGAGCTGAGACCGGCTGTCAGTAACGACCTGTCCATCGTGTGCAAGCTGAAGCTGTTGAGCTCGCAGCCTCGCTGGAAGATGATCACTCGGAAGATGATCAGAGAACGCAGGAAGAAGAGAGGTGGGTTCTATCACGTACAGACGTTCGGCAGATCCTAAATAAATTCTGCTGCACTACTGGTTTAACTGCCGTTTCGTCTTCAGTGCCTAAGAAATCCGAGTCTGCGGATGTAGAGGAGTGTAAACAGGAGAGAGAAGGGACCAATGAGGAGGAGCCTCCACTTCCTGTCAGTCCCACACCCGTGGACAAGAAACAGACCGTCAGATCGCCCAAGGTGATCCTCTGCTAGTCCTGTTTCTCTGAGCGTTATCACTGCGTTGTACGGCGATGTGGCCGGGTGCGTTTGGTCATCACCTCTGTGCTGTGTGCCTGTACCTCATGCATTCCTTTGCTTTGTCTAACCCTCTGTGTCTCAGGATAAGTGGCACCCGCTGCTGAACACGGTGGTGAGCGTTCAGAAATACCGCTGGCTGAAGCACAGTGTGCGCGGCTCCTACTCTCAGTCCAGCCTCATGAGCACCATCGTGGAGTTCGCTCTCAAGGAGGAGCCTCTCGACGTGGAGAAGATGAGGAAGTGCCTCCTCAAGCAGGTGCAGAGAGGGAGAAAGGGGGGGGAGCAAGCATCCTGGGTTTTGTGTTGGTTTAAAATTGAGTGATGGGTGGAAAAGTGAAGCCAGGTTGTGTTTTAGAGAGACGTGTGTACAGACACGTATGTGACCTGTGTGAGGATCTTGTGTCCACAGCTGGAGAGGGCAGAGGTGAGGCTGGAGGGTATCGACACCATGCTGAAGCTAGCCTCCAAAACCTTCCTGCTGCCGTCTGTGCAGTACTCCATGCTCAGCGGGTGGCAAAGGGTCGTCCCTGAAGGCCCTAACATAGGGTAAATATTCAGATCTCCATTTCTCTTCCTGCTTTATCAGTCCTTTAATCCGTTCTGAGGAGCTAATAGGGCACTACCTCATCAGTGTTATTGCTTCATTAAGTAGATGTATTTCTCCCTCTGATGAAACACCATAGGATCCGTTACTAAGTGAGAGGAGATGTACTACAGCGCTGTTGAATTCTGTATCCTGATTAGTCAGAACTAAATTTCTACAACAGCAGCATATGTTGTCATAGCAACAGCTCGTTCACAGGGACTTGTACAGCAGACGTTCCAGTTTATAGTCGATGTGGTGAAGTTTTCTGTAAGGAGATGTTTATTTTAATTTGTGGAATGTCCCACATGTTTTAGCATGTTTCATGGACAATAATTGTAGCTATAAATGGGTAAAAAGTACCAGGTATTGGCCTTCAATAACTAAGCAAATCGCTGTAGTAGAACAGGAATAAAACATTTTACATTTGGTGTTCTAGAAAAACTACCCTGTCGTTGATTATGTTTCTGTAGCCGCGCACCCCGGAGTGTTTTATTCTTTACATGTATTTCTCAGGAAAACGTCGGTTTGGTGCGTTGCTTTGTGAAAGTGGTGTTTACTTTGGATGTGTTTCTCTTGCTGTAATAGCGAGCCTCTGAGTGACTGTCTGAAGGATGTGGATCTCATTCCTCCCTTCAACCGCATGCTTCTGGAGGTCACCTTCGGCAAGCTGTACTCCTGGGCCATCCAGAACATCCGCAACATCCTGCTGGAGGCCAGCGTCAGATTTAAAGAACTGGGTACATCATCTTCATCTTCATATGACGTCCTTTTATTATCGTTTTGAAGATTAGTTTTCTGGCTGTGTTCATGTCACCACTTCAAAGGGACAAAAGTGATTTAATGTTCTACCCTAAAGATCTTTTTCCAGGACCGTATCAATGCAAAAAGCAGATCTTTTTTTTTTTATTGATGTTAAATATGCCCAAAAAGTTTAAGAACCCCTGAGCTGAGTCTTACCGTTGCTTTTACGATGACCGAGTGAATGCACACTTTTTTCAAACCTTCCTGTTAAACACTGCTTTATAAATCTGAACCTCCGACATGGACAGATCCGATGTTCTTCCGTTTGTCGTGTTTAGGAGTTCAGCCGGTTCCTCTGCAGACCATCACGAACGAGAACCCAGCAGGCCCCAGTCTGGGCACGGTTCCTCAAGCACGCTTCCTCCTGGCCATGCTGCACATGCTGACCCTGAAGCATGGAGCCAACAGCCTCAGCCTGCTGCTCAACTCCGGAACCCTGGCTCTCACGCAGAGCGTGCTGCGCATCATCGGTCAGTGTAACCTTCATTCCTCTTTACTCTTCGGTTCTGAATAGTACACAGCTTACGGTAACAGTACATAGATACGGGAACCTTTTCAGGAACTCGCCAAGGAAACCAGGTACGACTTTGAAATAAAACTTTACTTAAACTCTAATTTAAATTTATTCTTCCACTACATTCCTATTTGGCGTGTCTCTTTATCAGAACCTATAAATGTTCTACATAGCACCCTACAATTGAGAGTTTCCCTGACAGACAAGGTTCCAGAAAGTTTCTTTTATTTAAAGGAAGAATCCTTTTGCTGTTGTTTCAGGAGTCACTTTTAATCCCTGCTTCAGGATCTGTCGGGGGCGGAGCTTGCCATACTGAACATACTGATTGGTCAAATCCTCAAAAAGAGTTTGAGAACTTTAGCTGTTGCTTTAGAACGATAAGGATGTCACATTAATAATAAACCTCAGATTTTGTTTTATAACAAATTATGCAAGCTAGCATTGACTGTTCCTGCGCTGTAGTTGAAATGCAAAACGGGAACTTTGTCGACCTTGTTCCTGAACCTTTTTTTCCTCCCTCCTCCACAGGTCCCAGTTCAGACAGCAGTGAGGAGGAGCTAGCTTCCGGAGCTCATGGAGGCTCCGCTACAGTGCTGGAGGAGTCGAGGAAGGAGACCACCCCTGCCCCACTCCCCGCCTCGGGCCCCGAGCTTGCCGCCATGATGAAGATCGGCACCAGAGTGATGAGAGGACAGGACTGGAAATGGGGCGATCAGGTACCTGATGATGCTTAGCAAAGCACAGTGATGCCTTTTAAACAGCTTGTGTTATGGAGCGCTGCATCACCTGGGTGTGTGTTCGTCTGCACCGTAGGACGGCCCGCCTCCGGGGCTGGGCCGAGTGATCGGTGAACTTGGCGAGGATGGCTGGATCCGTGTGCAGTGGGACACCGGCAGCACAAACTCCTACAGGATGGGCAAAGAGGGCAAATACGATCTAAAGCTGGCCGAGCCTCCTCCTGCCGCACAGCCTCCCACCGAGGACTCGGACACGGAGGATGACATCGGTGAGCCCGACCTTTCAGTTCAACTCATCAGTACGCTGCTACGAGTTATCAATAATGTACCAATCTTCCGATCAGTATGTGAGTCTGGAATGACTGATGGTAGTGTAGGCGTTCTGAACTGACCCCTCTGGAAGCTCCGCCCCCTTAGTAATTTCTCATCTCTACTTGATTTTGCTTCTAGAAAGATAAGTTTGTGTTCCACTTGGTTAACATTAGACATGTGTAGTTAACATCAGGTGCATATATTTGAAATTTTGTCTGGTCAAAAATTGACTTTTTTTTTTTTATCCAAAAGAGAAAAAAGGCTGGAAAGTAATACCCAGCTGCAGCATCAGAAATAGGGCGAGTCTGCACACATAGCTCTGCCCAAGGGTTAGGGGCGGGGCCATGGTTATGGGTCAGGGTTAGGGGTGGGGCTACATGCCACGCCCCATGTGTAGCCCCGCCTCATTCTCTGGGCTGCAGTCGGGACCTTCTCAAAATTTTCCTAAAAACGGAAAAGAAATTAATTAAATAGACGTGCCAAATCTCAAACTTTATAAACATACTGTATATGCCTGTGATCCAGGATCCTGTATCAGGTCAAAACCGGCAAATAACTGTGGAGCCATTATCAGAGGCGACATTTCTGATGTTGCATCCGGTCACAAAAGTAAAGAACTGGATTTGGAAGATCAATATAAATGTTTACATGGTTGTTTCCCTTTTGCTAGGATTGATATAGAAATGAATAGATTTTATGTGTTAGCTAAAACAGAAAAGCGACAGCTTTTTCTCCTGGTGCACACACACGCACACACCCACCCACCCACCCCTTCTACATTAGACAGATTTGTTGTTACAGGACTATACTGTATATGTAGAAATTGCAGTCTTCCATGTCCATGACCTGTGTATCAGAAGGTGAAGTGATGGAGAAGAGCGCTCACCCGACGGCCGTCATGCTGAGCAGCACAGTGAATCTGCTGAAGACTCTGGCGCTGTCTTCCGGGATCCACGCCGAGGTGATGCAGGCAGAAGCCACCAGGACGCTGTGTGGTCTCCTACGCATGCTGGTGGAGAGCGGGACCAACGACCAGACCGGTAATTTAACCCCACGCATTTCTAAATAAACAGTCCACATGGTAATTTTTCCTGATATTTCTTTTCATGTGTGTGCGCTTGTGTGTATCAGGTTGCCCATCCCACAGGCTGGTGTCCCGCGAGCAGCACCGGAGCTGGTGTACTCTGGGATTTATCCGCAGCATAGCGCTGATGCCCCAGATGTGCAGCATGCTGAGCTCCTCGGCCTGGATCAGCCTGCTCATTCGTATAGTCGAGGGACATCAGTCATTCACCGCCGTTACGCTGCAGAGACAGGTTTATACGCAGTTCTGTTAAATACAGCAAAAAGCAAAACGCGCTTCATGATCATGTAACACTTTCACCCTTTTCTCACAAGCATTCCTTCAGTCGAGGACTAGGGTTGCTATGGTGATGTTACCGATGTCTCATATGTCCAGTGGTCTGCAATCCGTCTAAACCATCCTTGTCCTGACTTTACAGATCCTGGCTCTGCGCTTGCTGCAGGCAGTGCTGCCGTCCTGGGATAAAACGGAGCGCTCTCAGGATATGAAGTTCCTCGTGGAGAAGCTGTTCGGGTTCCTGGGAAGCCTCCTGAGCACCTGCTCCTCAGACCTGCCGCTGCTCAGAGGTACAGTACGCCTCAACACTTCCCTCGAGGTGGCACACCTGTGTAGAAATACTTGTGCAGACGTATCAATCGACATCGAATCTGGAAAGATTGACACGTTCAAACTCTTTGATATGACCTCTGTTAAGCCCCACCTACTTCTGTCCATCTCCCATTAATGATCTCTCCTCTTGAGTGTTTTGAGGTCATTAATGTGAAATAAAAGCGATCAGTGTGTTCAAGTCAAGTCAAGTGGCTTTTATTGTCATTTCAACTATATACATGTAATACAGTTTACAGTGAAACAAGACAGCGTTTCTCCAGGACCAAGTGCTACATACAAGACAATAGCATAAGGCGATAGCATAAGGCGAGAACGCAATTGGCATTGGCTAGTTCAGTTCTGTATTTAGGCTGAAAATGATTAAAAATGGCACTTTTTGGGACAAAAGACGCACTTTTCCGATTGACAGATAAAAGGTGAAAATGAAGTTCGCGTATGTACAGGATTTTACAGAAATTGTCAGGTTATTCGTCTGCTGTGGTCAGTTTTACTCTCCTGCATGAAAACCTCGCTACTGTATAGACAACAGCTTTGTGAATGGACGACATCGAAAACGCATCTTTCGGTCCACAGAAGGTTCCCTGCGCAGGAGGAAGTCCCGCCCACAGGCATCCTTGACGGCCACTCACAGCAGCACGTTGGCCGAGGAGATCGTGGCCGTCCTGCGTACGCTGCACTCTCTCCACCAATGGAACGGCCTCATTAACGAATACATTAACTCCCAGCTCAACGGGATCGGAGACGTGATGGCGGGACGAGTGTCAGAAGTGGTACGATGTCGTAATAGTTAGAGTCATAAACCATATCAAAAGCAATACCACTTGATTGAGGTCTTGTTGTCTGACAGACGCTGCTGGAGGAGTATTTACCGAACGCAGACGCTCCGGTGGTGGGCAGTCTGATGGCCGTGCTGGCCGTCATCGGTGGAATCGATGGACGACTGCGTTTGGGAGGTCAGGTGGTCCACGAGGAGTACGGAGAAGGCACGGTCATGCGCATCACGCCGAAAGGACGGATCACGGTGCAGTTCTACGAAATGAGGACGTGCCGAGTGTGTCTGCTCAGCCAGCTTAAACCGGTACGCCTTTAACTTTAGCATCTGTTAAGTAATGAGCATTTTGTATAACCATGTACCGTATAACCGCACCATGGTTCGCTTGTTAGGTGCAAGAACATATTGTGAACATCGTAGTTGATAATGTACTGTTTTTGTTCCTCGTGTTAGTTGCCTGTGGTTCCGTTCAGCGTTCAGAACCTGCCGTTCACGGAGCCCATGCTCACTGTGTGGGCTCAACTCGTCAACCTGGCAGGGAGCAAACTGGAGAAACAGCGCATGAAGAAATCCCTCAGCAAAGGACTCGCAGGTGCTGACACCACACACAATCATACGCCCACGTACACACACACGTGCGCACACAAACCTTTTTTTCTTGCAGTGCCCCTCCTATTTCAGAAAAGTGTGTTGTGATATAGAAACGATGCACCTGCTCTAGTGTTACACCATGGTGGTGATTATTTCCCTGTAGAAGCATGAAGACAGTGTGTTATTCTTTGCTTATGTGTAATATATTAATGACAATAGTAAGCAGGATTGATTGATTGATGAAGGTGATGATGATGTGTTCCTGCAGCGGATCAGGTGGATGTGCACTTGTTGCGCTGTCAGCAGCTGAGGCTGTACATCCTGAAGGCAGCTCGAGCTCTGCTCCTCCACCAGGACAAACTCCGACAGATCCTGTCTCAGCCTGCCGTGGTGGACTCCAGCCCCGCCCCCGCCGGTACCACACCACTTACACTCCTCTTCTGGCTCGTCTCGTCGTCTCCAATAACGCCACAAACGCCTTCACGAGGAATTTGCTGCTCGTGTCCTGATGTTTCTCTTTCATACTCATTATGAGCTCGACCTCTTCTTACCCGGGGGCAGCAGCAGGGGTAGCGGCGTACAGGGCAGGAAGTTGGCAAGGGGGAATCTAACGGTCTCGAAGCGGGATTACTTAATGAAGGAAGCGTTATGATTCACGTGTCAGACATTATATACATAAAACTCATCCTGACACGGCCCGTAGTGCACCGCTGCTCAACATTTCCACATTGTGTAGAATTGCCAGCAGCTCCGCAGCGCAGCCATCGGTAGGCAGTTACTGTAAACCGCCGTATATACGTACGCTCCTGCTCCCGTCGCGTCTGGCCTGATGCGCTCTGAAACACATCCGAGCCTGTGGGCCGCGCTTCATGCAACTCGCACCCACGTCTAAAACTGCTCGAGACCTAATTTCACAGCGATGAGGAAATATAAAAAATGAAATCATGAGTGTTCTGTACAGTTAAATAGTGGTGTGAGGACTCAAATTTGTTATTTAATCATTTAAGGTCAAATCTACCATCAAACAATCTTTCCATATTAATAATGCTGGAATGGAATATCTTATTGACAGTGGAAAAAAATATTCAACTATTCAAATGGTCTTAATAAAATATCCTTTTTTTTTTTTAAACACATAAGAGTGGATTGACGTTGCAGCGGTTTGATTTGTCATCATTACAAAATAAACGTATTGAAATGTGTTATTGTGTTCGTGTCCGTATCGTCACGTGACTTTTGCGAGTCGTCTCATGCCTGCTGTCTAACGCTCGGTGACTCAGGTCTCTGTACGGAGAGTGAGGCATCAGACCTGTACACTGCCTCAGCAAGAATCAATAATCAATCAGTTTCATGAAAAAGCATTAATATTAATAATAAACTTCTGGAGATGTTCTCATTTTAATTTTGTAGCTTCTGGGAACTCGCGCTTTCTTTCTGCTTACTCTGTCCTTTCTTCCCTTCTTTCACTTTTTTTCCACTCTTTTGTTCATTGTTTTTCTTCCACTTTTTCTTTAGCTGTGTCCTTTGTTTTTTCTTTTTTTTTTGTTCCTTCTTTCTTTCTTCTTTCACTTTCTTCTCCCCTGCTTTTGCTTGTTTTTTTTTTCACTTTTTTTAGCTGTCTTTTGTTCTTTTCTTGTTTTTTTTCACTCTTTCACTCTTTCTTTGTTTCACTTTTTTTTTTTCTTTTTTTTTTTCCCCTGTTGCGCTCCCCCCCTGCTTTTCTTTGTTTGGCTCTCTGTCCATCACTGCTTCTTTCAGTTTCATTTTGCATTTTTTCTCTCACTTTCATTCACTGTTTTTCTTTCACTTTCTGTTGCCGTTTCTTTCACTTTCTGTCACGCTTTCGTTCTTTTGCTGTTTTCTTTTTTCTTTTCACTCTTTCACACTTCCAGTTTCTTTCACTGTTTTCTGTTGCAGTTTTTTTTTCCCTTTGGTACTTTTTTACATCTTGCTCTCATTTGCCTTTTTTCAATCGCACTTTTTTTTATTCTGTCTCCTTTCACACATTTTTCCTCTTTCTCTCTCTTGTTTATGAAGGATGTTAAACGTTCTCCATCACTGTTCTGTATTATTGTGTGTTTTATTTTCTTGGGTTTTGAGATGGGCATGATGTCAATTGTTGATGTTGAGATTAAGAGCTTGGTATTTATTGTTAATGTTCATTTGGGTGTGTGTTGTGTTTGTGTGTTTGTGTGTGTGTGTGTGTGTGTGTGTGTAGAGGAGCAGAGCGTCTCCTCTCCAGATGTGGGTGATCTATCTCCTGAAGGTCCCCTCCCTCCTCTCATCCTGCTCCAGCAGCTCCTCTCCGCTGCCACTCAGCCCTCGCCCATTAAAGCCATCTTTGACCGGCAGGAGCTGGAGGTCAGCGCAGCCTCATTGTGTTTCCTGTGAACCGTCTATAATGTAAATGCTGACATTACACAGTGTGTGTGTGTGTGTGTGCGTGCGTGCAGGCGGCCGCCCTGGCTGTGTGTCAGGTCCTGGCGGTGGAGTCCACTCACCCGTCGTCTCCTCTGTTCGAGGACAGCAGTTCGAGCGAGGCCACCACGCCGCTCACCGTGCAGCACGTCCGTCCTCCCAAACAGAAGAAGCACAAGAGCTCTCCCGTTCCTCCCGTTCCCATCGTCCTGCAGCTCATGGAGATGGGCTTCCAGAGGAAAAACATCGAGTTCGCTCTCAAATCACTGTCCGGATCCACGAGCAGCACCTCCGGAGTCCCAGGTACCACCTCGGAAACTGGTGAACAGTTCTCTGCCTTTGTGTTGATGCGCTCAGTCTTAGCGTTTCTATAGCAACAGTAGTGAAGAGAAGCAGATTTTCTGCTCCTACGGCAACATTGATGATTTTCCTCAAAGAGCACATCCTGAAGTGCGTTAATCCTCTTATACCACAGCAGGTGCTTATTAAAGGGAGCCACACCGTATGTAAATAAATGTCGCCTTTAGTGACTGTGATGACTGTGCGTCATCACTCGCTCAGCACGACATAGAGTGGATTAATCCGCACATTAATGCTCCAGTACAGGGAATAACTCTGTGTGTGTGTGTGTGTGTGTGTGTGTGTGTTCAGGAGTGGAGGCGCTGGTGGGCTGGCTGTTGGATCACCCCGACGTACACGTCACAGAGCTGTCCGATGCAGACACGGTGTCGGACGAGTACTCTGATGAAGAGGTGCTGGAGGAACTGGAGGAGCCTGAAGCAGCTTTCTCTGTGGTGTGTATGTGTGTGTGTGTGTGTGTGTGTGTGTGTGTATATGTATATGTTTGTGTGTGTGTGTGTGTGTGTGTGTGTGTGAACATATTCATGAGGCTCTGTTTCAATGCTGCTTCTCTGTTTCCAGCCCCCTGGTGTTGTGGTCACAGAGAGTCAGACGTTTAAGAAGAGATCAGATTTTCAGAGCAACGACGACTACGCCGTGTACGTGAGAGAGAACATTCAGGTGAGTGAGGGAATCCATGTGCTGGCTGTAAGTGCCATGTCAGTGTGCACTTAACATGCTAACTAGCATATTTTTGGTTTAGCACGTTGGATCTGTGTACTGTTTGAGCTGTGTGTGTGTGTGTGTGTGTGTGTGTGTGTGTGTAGGTGGGAATGATGGTGAAGTGTTGCAGGACGTATGAGGAGGTGTACGAGGGAGACGTGGGGAAGGTGATCAAGCTGGACCGAGACGGCCTTCACGACCTGAACGTGCAGTGCGACTGGCAGCAGAAAGGAGGAACCTACTGGGTCCGCTACATTCACACTGAACTACTGGGTACTGATTTATACATCACCAAGTTCTGCAAAAAGAAAACATCTGAGCTGAGACCGGAGTGCGCGAACAAGTTTGTTTTTCCTCTTGTTTCAGGGTTTCCTCCTCAGACCTCTCCGTCTCACATTAAGATCGGCGATAAGGTGCGAGTGAAGCAGTCCATCACCACACCGAAGTACAAGTGGGGCTCCGTGACTCACAGGAGTGTGGGTGCGGTCAAGGGTAAGGCTCAGGGTCAGACGTTCAAAAGCTGTGATGCATCACGATAACAGAATTCTCTATTAATACCCCAGGTTTCAAGCCAATAACACCGTTTGTTCTGTTGCTTAGCAACCAGTATTTTCTTTTTGTTAACAGAGTACATCGCAGTGAATCAATTATAGTGAGTATTATTAGTAATAAATATATTTTTAGTTTATTATTTACAATTCACCCAGTTCACGATTCCATTCGCGTTGTTTGGTTCACAGTTCAATTTTGCAACGATGTTTTTGAAAAAAAAAAAAATAATAACATGGAAAAAATTTTTTAACAAAAAATGCAACTTTTCTTTTCCTGTTCTTTATCAATTTCTTCATGAAATATTAAAAAAAAAAATTTCTTTTGTTAAATAAAAAAAAATATTTACTTTTGTTTCATTTTTTTAATGACCAACAATAATTGTTTGCCAACATTTGTAAAGGTAAAATATAGTAGCCTGTTAACTAATGTATTCCCTTTATTAAAAATGAAAAGTTAATAACAAGCTTAGATAATATAAATTCTTAAATATAAAACATCTCCCTCCATTTGCTTCAGTTTCTTGTTGAATCTGTTCAAGTTGATTGCACAAACGTTTCTCAGTTAGAATTAACTGTTAGAGCTGTGTTCCTTCCGCCTACGGTAACGTCATGTGTTTTCCTGCTGTTGTACGTTATTAGACAACGCCCTCTGCTGTCTAAATAATGCAGTTACAGCTAGAAAAGCTAATCGGTTAATTACAGTTCATTTTTGTTTCCATCAATTTGAATAGTCATGAATTTATATCGAGATGTATCAATGCACGATATATCGTAACGTGCCTCTCGAATTTCATACCACAGTACCCATAAATTCTCCAATCTGATTGGTCGGAAGTTGTGCACTGTTTTCTGTATAACAGCATACATACGTTAGACTAATTGACTGCGTAGATGTTTTGGATTCTCCAATATTAACTGACTCGCAGGAAGCTCCGCCCCCTTACTCGGTCTCACATTAGTAATCTCTCGACTCGTTTTCGCTTCTTGAAAAATTCTCTAATCTACATATGGACATTCAAGCTCAGACCAATCAAATCACATGGATGGTGACGTGGTACCAGGAAGAACTTGCGTTCTAATCTAGCCAGCTATCAGGAAGATGTCAGGAAGACTTGGGGGCGTTTCTAATTTGCATGATCATGTTTATTCATAAGTCTTGGCGTTTGTAACCGGGTTGAAGGTGTAGAGATGTTCTTATGATGTTTTTCTTGGATGTTCAGATGTGTTCTCTGTTTTAACGTGTGTAAAGATTTGGTGTGTGTGTGTTTAGCCTTCAGTGCCAATGGGAAAGACGTGATCGTGGATTTCCCTCAGCAGTCCCACTGGACAGGGCTGCTGTCTGAGATGGAGCTGGTGCCGAGCGTACATCCTGGAGTCAGGTACTTGCTCGTGTCCCAAATCGACCGGATTTCCTCAGTTCTGCATGAAGTGATGTTCCAAGTTCTGCAGAAAGTGAAGTGGGTTTTGTTTGTGTGTTCCTGCAGGTGCGACGGTTGTCAGATGTTCCCTATTAATGGACCCAGGTTCAAGTGCCGAAGCTGTGATGACTTCGATTTCTGTGAAAGCTGCTTCAAAACCCGCAAACACAACCCCAGACACTCGTTCGGACGGATTAACGAACCGGGTCAGTCCTGAACACCACGTGATTAAAATGTGCAGTCTTGCTGTGGATGATGTGTGTATAACTGTGCATCTGTGTGGTGTGATGTTCAGGTCAGTCTCCAGCGTTTAGTGGACGCTCAGGGAAGCAGCTGAAGAGACATCACAGCAGCCAGCGTGGAATGCTGATAAATGATTGGTCCAGAGCTGTGAGGAACCTCAGTGTGTCGTCGTCAGTTAACCAGGCGTCCCGTCTCATCGACGGTGGAGATCAGTGCTGGCAGTCGTCTGGCTCTCAGGGCAAGGTCCGTCTGCTTTCACTGAGGGTTTAATGTTCATGCCGTTCACAAACAGATTCTTTCAGCTTATTTTTGGCATGTAGTGAATGTCCTAAATAAAAGCAGGGGTGCCAGTACTTTCAATCCTTCTGGAAATGGATAGATTATGCAACCTAGTGTATGTGACATTATTGCTTAATGAGGTGATGTTTAGATATACGGTGCACTAAGATTAGCTGGTTAGTTGGCTGCTTAGTTGAATAATTGTTTTTTTGGTTGGTTGGATTGTTGAGTAGTTGGTAGGTTGGTTGATTAATCAGGTAATTGGTTAGGTAGTTGATTGATTGATCAGATAGTTGTCTAGGTAGTCGTTGGGTAGTTGGTAGGTTGATTGATTCGCTTAATTCGTTCATTGGTGTAATGATTGCTTGGTTGACTGAATGATTGATGGGTTGGTTGGTTGATTTATTGTTTCATTGGTTGGTTTGTTGGTTGATCCATTGGTTGTTTGAATGATTGATTTGCTTGGTTGTTTCACTGATTGGTTGAAATATTGTTTCGCTGGTTGTTTGATTATTTCATTGATTAATTGAATGGTTGGTTGGCTGATTTGCCTTTTCTCTCGTCACCGCAGCACTGGATCAGATTGGAGCTCTTCCCTGATGTTCTGGTGCACCGGTTGAAGATGGTGGTGGATCCAGCAGACAGCAGCTACATGCCTTCCCTGGTTGTTGTGTCAGGTAAAGAGCATCACACAGATCTGAAAAATTCTTACATTCCTGGATCTTTTTATTTTGACGTATTCATGATGTTTAGGTGGAAGTTCACTGAACAACCTGATCGAGCTGAAGACCATCAACATCAACCCTACAGACACCACCGTATCTTTACTGAACGACTGCACTGAGGTTCGTTACCTCATGCTGTCTGTCTGTGAGTGTATGTGACATATTTTAAGCTCAGTTTATTTATTTGTGTGTGTGTGTGTGTGTTTAGTACCACAGATACATAGAGATAGCTATAAAGCAGTGTCGCAGCTCAGGGATCGACTGTAAGATCCACGGGTTGAGCATTGTTGGTCGTATCCGTGCTGAGGATGAAGATCTGGCCACTGTGCCTTTCTTGGCATCAGATAACGAGGAGGAGGAAGACGATAAAGCAGCCACAGGGAGGTGAGTGGTTCTCATTAAAGTTCCTTAAGCAGAATAAGGGTTCTGTTGTTAATCACGTTCTCTCGCCACAGTCTCGCCAGGAAGAGATCCTCGGGCATGGAGTCTGCTGCTACCATCAGAACCAAAGTGTTTGTGTGGGGTCTCAATGACAAGGACCAACTGGGCGGGCTCAAAGGGTCAAAGGTCAGTCATGTCAAACACATTTGTGCCATACGTTCACACCGGAAGTGTTTGACTCAATCCCTCCCACTTCCTGGTTCCCCCAGATCAAGGTTCCGTCGTTTTCTGAGACGCTCTCTGCTCTGAATGTCGTGCAGGTGTCTGGAGGCTCCAAGAGCCTTTTTGCAGGTGAGAATGTTACTAATTGTGTTTAGAAATTCGTTTTTTGTTTCTATTTAGAAAATTGTGTTTTACGTGGCTGTATCGTGACATGATGTGTACACATACAGAGTAATTACCATGCAGTCAGATATTAGTTCATTTAATAAGTACAGTATTTTGAAGGAATTGATCTCTGTGTGTGTGTGTGTGTGTGTGTGTTTGCAGTGACTGCGGAAGGAAAGGTGTATGCATGTGGAGAGGCCACTAACGGCAGGCTGGGTTTGGGTCTGAGCAGCGGCACCATCCCGATCCCTCGCCAAATCACCGCTCTCAGTAACTACGTAGTGAAGAAGGTCGCTGTTCATTCAGGTGTGTATTAATGCATCATTTATCTCTGGTAGTGTCACTCAAAAACATGAGGTACATCGTATCAGGTTAGTGTGCTCGTGCTAATACGATAGCGTCTCTATAGCAACATCTAATTCATAATGAATTCTACAGGGGACGTTAATATGAAAGTTTTGGTTTTTGAACGGAGAGGTTTATTTAAAGTCAATGGAAGGCTGAGTTTTCCATCATTTTCAGAACGGAGCAGTTTAAGCCTTGTAGTTTCTCAGTAACAAAAACTGACATGCTGCATTTTTTTCTCTTATTAGCTTCAAGTGCAGAGAAGAAGAGAAGCTGGAAACTGTGTTACTATAAATGGTTGTTTATAGCTGCTATGACATAAGTGAGAACGACTGTTTATAGTTACTATAACGTAAGTGAGGATTAATAATAGAGGATGATGTGCATTGAAACCTTGGACACATGGGCAAGATTATGGTTGTCATGGTAACGCTGAGACCCATTTGCACCTCGTTTGTCACTGAAAATCATTGACGCGAATCAAGCTACATTGAGGCGTTTACAAATTTGCATATTCATGTCGCTTGACGTTTTCACTGAGAGTGAAGGTGTAGACATGTTTCCAGCTTTTCAGACATGTTTCGGTTTTCAATTACATGTTGATGTCTTAAGGTAATTCTTATTTATGTTTATACGCGCAGGTGGACGCCATGCCATGGCTTTGACGGTGGATGGGAAAGTGTTCTCATGGGGTGAGGGAGATGATGGTAAACTGGGGCATTTCAGTAGAATGTAAGTTCCTGTCACGTTCACAACAAAATATTTTATCTTGAAGTGGGTGTAATGATGTTAAATGATGAGACGTGTGTAGGAACTGCGATAAGCCTCGGCTGATCGAGGCGCTGAAGACGAAGCGCATTCGGGACATCGCGTGCGGGAGCTCGCACAGCGCGGCCATCACCTCCAGCGGAGAGCTGTACAGCTGGGGTCTGGGGGAGTACGGACGCCTGGGGCACGGAGACAACACCACGCAGCTCAGACCCAAACTGGTGAGCACGGGAAGTTATTTACACCGCCCTTCCTTAGCTGTGTTATCTGTACCGTTGTAACGCCTTCTGAACAATCATCAAGTTTATTTACGTTTTGTGTTGTCCAGGTGAAGGTGTTGTTGGGGCATCGTGTTATCCAGGTGGCTTGTGGGAGTCGTGACGCACAAACTCTCGCTCTGACAGACGAAGGTAAAATCCTGAAAATCAACACTCGGCAGTTTCACGTCAGAGATTTGTACTAAGTGTGTGTGTGTGTGTGTGTGTGTGTGTGTGTGTAGGTCTGGTGTTCTCGTGGGGGGACGGGGACTTTGGGAAGCTGGGTCGTGGAGGCAGCGAGGGCTGCAACATCCCTCAGAACATTGAGCGTCTGAACGGACAGGGCGTGTGTCAGATCGAGTGTGGAGCTCAGTTCTCTCTCGCGCTCACCAAATCAGGAGTGGTGTGGACCTGGTACGCTACACCGATCACTACAGCACACTCATTCATTCTGCACATGCACACATGTGTGCGGCTGGCGTTAATGTGGTCCTCTAATTGCTGACGTGTGCAGGGGGAAGGGGGATTACTTCCGGCTGGGTCACGGGACAGATGTGCACGTGAGGAAGCCTCAGATGGTGGAGGGGCTGAGGGGGAAGAAGATCATTCACGTGGCTGTGGGAGCGCTGCACTGCCTGGCTGTTACAGACACAGGACAGGTACGCCAGGTTCCCTCACACACCTCGAGATCACGTCTGGGAACCCACTGAGCATTTCTCCATGCTTTAGTTTTGTTCTTCTTCTGTCTTCATTTTCTACTTCTTTTTTGCTTCTTCTCCTCGACCTTCTCCCTCGCCTCCTTCTCATTCTTCTTCTTCCCCTTCTTTTCCTCCTTCTCCATCTTTTCTTTTATTTTCATCTCCTTCTCCTTCCACTTTTTTCCTCCTTCTTCTCTCCATTGTCTCATCCTTCTCATGCTCCCCCTTCTTCTCCTCCGACTTCTCTCTCGTTTTCCTTTTTTCTGCACTTTTGAAACCTTTGTGTCCTTCTCTGCTTATTATTCTCCTCCTCCTCCTTCACCTCCTTCTCCCTCTTTTCATCCTTCTTCTCCTCCTCCTTTGCCTAATCCTCATCTTTCTCCTTCTCGTCCTTTATCATCTCCTCCTCCGCCAAGTCCTTCTTCTACATTCTGTTACATTCAGCAGTAGCGGCTTTTAAATTATGAAACTGATTATGAGAAACATATTTAATAAGATTGTAAAATGATGCCGGTGAGCGAGTGTGTGTTGAGGTGCCTCTCTGGCTGTGTTCAGGTGTATGCATGGGGCGATAATGACCATGGACAGCAGGGGAACGGGACCACCACGGTGAACCGGAAGCCGACGCTGGTGCAGGGCCTGGAGGGGCAGAAGATCACACGTGTGGCCTGTGGCTCCTCCCACAGCGTAGCCTGGACCACTGTAGATGTCACCACGCCGTCTGTTCACGAGCCGGTTCTCTTCCAGACGGCCAGGGACTCCCTCGGGGCCTCGTACCTGGGTCAGAGGGCTTCCAGTACCTTTAATGAGTGGTCTGCTGATTTAGCTTTAACTCCATTATATCAGGCTCATTTGTCAGAGTGTGTGTGTATGTGTGTGTGAGCAGGTGTGCCGTCAGACAGCGACCCGTCCTCGCTGAGTAATAAGCTGAGCGGTCAGAGCAGTGTGAAGCACAGCAGGCCGTCTCTGGCCAAAATCCTGCTCTCTCTGGACGGGAATCTGGCCAAGCAGCAGGCTCTGTCTCATGTTCTTTCCGCTCTGCAGATAATGTATGCCAGGTGCTGTACTGCTCCAGAACAAGGGGTTTACCGCATTAGCTCACATCAAACTTATACGTTTAAAACATGAGCTTGCATTTTTTATAAGTGTGTTTTTATATGTGTAGGGATGCTGTGGTGGGAGCTCTGATGCCTGCCTGCATGATGCCTGTGGAATGCCCGTCCAGCTCTCCGGTCCCGCCCTCCGACTGCTCATCCATCTCGAGCCCCTCGGAGGCTGAAGGTCCTCCTGTGACCTCTGACCTCGAGGAGCGCACCAGCCCTCACCCATGGCAGGACAGCAAGAGGGGAGAGGTGGGAGTCACGTCATCCTCTATTAAATCCTTAAGCAACGTTCTTTATTTTCACTTGTGCAACCTGTAGTCCAATACCAAATAACAAAACATAAAATCAGAATGTGGTGGCGTGGGAACCAGGGTCCAGTGGGTTACATGGAGCCATTTTGGGTCGATAATTGGTTACGTGATGGCTTGTTGAACAGGAACTGTGCTCTGATTAATTGCATGGTGGAACCGTGCACTAAATGGTTACAGGGAACTGTGGTCGAGTTGATTATGGAATGGCTTGGATGGTAGCGACGCAGGGATTAATTACGCGATGCCATTTTGAGCACAAATTGTTCGCTTAATGGTGATACGGTGGCTTTTTTGGAGGGAATTATGTTCCTGTTCAGCAAACAGTGGCTATCTGGATAAAAGCTAGACCTCAGATTTGATGATTTGCATGCCACATGAGAAGCGCTAAGAGAAGAAAAGCAGCTTAATATGAAAGATAAGAGAAAGACTCCAGTTTATCAAAATCATTATGAAGATTTTTTTTTCCTGCAGGTGGCGTCCTCTGAAGACGCCATTACTCCATCATCTGCAGTGACTCCCTCTGCAGCCGCTGCTTCCTCTCGCCCCTTCATCCCTGTCACGGACGACCCCGGAGCGGCCAGCATCATCGCCGAGACCATGACCAAGACCAAAGAGGTCCGCATCTCTTCACTGCTCATTCTGAGTGTGTCCTGTAGTTACACGGAGGTAATAAGTACTTGTTTATTATTTATACCAGGACTCGGAGAGCCAGAATAAAGCGTCCGGGCCCGAGCCGCAGTACCTGGACGAGTTCACCAGCCTGTTGGTTCCTGATGACACGCGGGTGATGGTTGACCTGCTGAAGCTGGCTGTGAATCTGCGCTCGGGAGAGAAAGGAAAGGAAGTGCTGTCCGCTGTGCTGTCCGGCATGGGCACCGCCTACCCACAGGTTCACCTTCTCTACAACATTGCACGTCTTTATGATGAATATATCACATCAAACACAGTGGTGGAAAGGTGTTAAGTGTGTGTGTGTGTGTGTGTGTACGTACACACTCAGGTGGCTGATATGTTACTGGAGCTGTGTGTGACCGAGCTGGAGGACGTGGCTACGGACTCTCAGAGCGGTCGTCTGTCCTCTCAGCCTGTGGTGGTGGAGAGCAGTCACCCCTACACCGACGACACCTCCACCAGCGGAACTGTGAAAATCCCAGGTAACACACCTGTGTGTGAGAACACGGATGAAATATCCGCTTCACAGCACTTAATCACAATTTTCCTTAACGTCAGGACAGAGATGATTGAGAGGCTTTTCTTAATCTTTCTGCGATGTCGAATGCTTTTCCCTTAAAGTGGATTAAATAACATGAAAGAAAATTCGTTATTATTTTATTCAGTGTGTGTATTTCGTTCACTCTGAGCCGGCAGTTATAAAAATAAAAAAAAAAGTTTTATCTACATAAAAACGCAGCTGGTGTCTTATTCGATTTTTTTTTTATTATTATTATTTTTTTTTTTAATTTTTTAATAACCTACCATTCCAGGCTTTCGACTTTGTTAGCAGTGTATCTTTTATTTATTTAAGCGATATTTATGCATTTCTTTTGTTTTAAAACACCACCACTAAGGACTTGTTAGCAATATGCAAATGTCTTTTTTTTTTTTTCTTTGTTTGTTTTTTTTTACTTTTAAAGCCACTCCAGAGAGAGAAGGGAAAGAAATTAAAAGAGGGGGGAAAAAAAGATGTAAATTTTGTAGAAACAAAATTTGGAAGAAAGGGAAAAAAAAATTTTAAATAGTGTGAGAGAGAAAAACCCAAGTATTTTTTTTGTACAAGTTTCAACTGGCTGTCCTGCAAGAAAGAAATTACTGGTAGCTAGCCTTATTATAGTGTTATAGCACTTGAGTGTTGAAATAAAATTATTATTATTCATGCAGTTTTTACAAATCCTGAAATGATTTCAGGTGCCGAGGGTCTGCGAGTGGAGTTCGACCGTCAGTGTTCTACGGAGAGGAGACACGACCCGCTAACCGTCATGGATGGAGCCAATAGGATCGTCTCTGTCCGATCAGGTGACTTAAACATTAGGGATCTGTGCGTGTCACTTCCTCTTTTCTTCCTGTTTCCACTTCCTGTGTTAGGAATTAAGTACTACTCAGGGTTAAGGGGTGTGTGTGTGTGTGTGTGTGTGTTTCAGGGCGCGAGTGGTCAGACTGGTCCAGTGAGTTGAGAATTCCAGGAGACGAGCTGAAGTGGAAGTTCACCAGTGACGGCTCGGTGAACGGCTGGGGCTGGCGCTTCACTGTCTATCCCATCATGCCTGCAGCAGGTACACACACACACACACACACACACACACACACACACACACACACACACACACACACACGTGTGGTTCATCTCAGATCACCGAAGATACAACTCCGCTAACTAGCAGAGATCAAAGCTTCAGATAAAATCTAGCTGTGCTGACGGTTTCCATGGTTACCAGAGAGTCGGGGCAAAGCAGTATCTCTTTTATTTCATATGTTCAGACCTCGAATTCCCACCAGACAACACTTGTCATATTCTGTCTCCCTGGTCAATCATTGTGACTCCAGCTAGTTGTATACGTCTGTGAGCTTGTGTACGTGGAAGAGGGCGGATAGCACTTTCCTCTGCATGTGTTGCACCGAGCCAAGCTGCGGCAGTTTGAGTCGATGTTAGCTGTCATATGATGGAGAACAAATTAGGAAGAAAATATGGGGGCGAATGGTGAATGTAATTAGCATAGTGCGAGAGCAAGCTAGTTAGATTGATAAACATTGCACTCGAGTTTTCGTTTAGCTTGAAGATTATTAAGCTTTGATTTGATTCGGATCTGTTAATGAAGATTAATTTTAATGTCTCAACTGCTAATGTGCAAGTAGGAGAACGAGAGTGCATTTCTGCTATCACACTGCGTCAGTGCTGCTAGGGAAAGGATTGAGACAGTGGCTCTTGAATTAAATGCTTATTGTGTCATTTCTTTATTAAATTTGCCCCAGGTCCTAAAGACCTCCTGTCCGATCGCTGTATCCTGTCCTGCCCTTCTATGGACTTGGTCACCTGCCTGCTGGACTTCCGTCTCAACTTCGCCTCCAACCGCAGCATCGTGCCGCGCCTGGCTGCGTCACTCGCCGCCTGTGCGCAGCTCAGCGCTCTGGGTACGTCTGCGCGTCTGCACATCTGCATATTCCTATCGGTGGAGCGGAATAATATCAAACAGCTTATTTCGAGAGCGCTCGTTAAATTCTTTTCCTTTTGTTTGTGTGTGTGTGTGTGTGTGTGTGTGTGTGTGTGTGTGTGTGTGTGTGTGTGTGTGTGTGTGTGTG
>JAQQZR010000036.1:1154571-1183583 GCA_030068235.1 Notoglanidium macrostoma | reverse complement strand
CACACACACACACATGCATACACACACACACATGCATACGCACACACACACACCCACACACATATGCATATGCGCGCGCACACACACACACACACACACACACACACACACACACACACACACACACTACTGTTCTCCTTCAGTGATTGACTTACATTATTATATGACTCCTTGAGTGATTCATTGACATTATAAATGACTCATTTTCTGATTTATCTACATTAATAAATGACTCCTCTAGTGATTCACTTACATTAATACATGACTCAATGAGTGATTACTTTACATTATTAAATGACTCCTTGAGTGATTCACTTACATTAATAGATGACTCCTTGAGTGATTCACTTACATTAATAGATGACTCCTTGAGTGATTCACTTACATTAATAAATGCTTTTTTTAAAATCCTTTTTTCCGCGGTTTTAAAAATCGTTTAAAATAGTAAATTTTTAGTTCTGTAACTGAATAACGCTATTATTTTTTATTCTCTGCAAGATGTAAAGTGAATTATTCAGTATATTATAATAATGTGAGTTTTAAGGGGTTAAAGTAAATCCTGCAGCAGGCCAGAAATCAGCCTGGAGTCTAATGAAGCGTGAGATTACGTTTCTTTTTTATTTATTTATTTCTTTTACCTCCTTTTAGCTCTGCTTCGTGAGTCGACACATGATTTTCTTTAATGTGCTAATGCAAACCACAACCCCTTAGCAACAAAAACACAAACTCTCACATGGTACACTTCGGTCCTGTATAATATCTTTAAGTTGCCATGGAAACAAGCGTGTTCAATCAGCACTGATGCAAACATGCATTAGAGGCTTTTTCTGTAGACGAAATGAAAGAAAATTAGGGAAGATTAGAAGGAAAGTAAAATGAATCGCAACATGGTTTAACTCTAGCATCGACAGATAGTGGAGTGCAAAAGTTTGCACGCCCTTTGGATAAAATGAAGAAAAACAGCCGTTTACACAATTCAGTGAATTTGTTTCACAGATTGTCTTTCTTTAGCAACAAAAATGATTGTAATTTTGCCATGATGTTAACAGTGATAAAATTCTGCAGACATTTTTCAACTCTTTTCAGAATCTGAACACCTTCTATATGCTCTAATATCTAATACTCAACTCCGTCAAATATGTTTTAGATGGCAGTCTTGAATATATTTTTGAAAACAAAATAAGCATCACGGCTTTAATCAGATGCACTTAAATAATATGTAAAACAAAAAAATAAACCTTAATATCCTTCAGTTATGACTACAAATATGCTGTTTATATTACACAGTATTAATAAATAGATAATATATATATATATATTTTCTTCTCACTTACAGATGATTTTGGTGGCCATTTTTTCAGAGACCGGCTTCTTTGATTATTCTGCTGTTAAGGTGAGTTTATTCATTTATGAGAAAATGTTGTATATAAATGAACATGTATTTACCACCTCAGTTTCAATTCCTTTATAATAATAATAATAATAACAATACGTATCATGCAAGTAAAAAAACAAACAGTACATTAGGAAAATAATAAAAGTGTAACAGGAGGAGCAAAATAATAATAAAAAATATATAAATATATAATAAAAGCGTGTAAAAATATCAAATGTACAACAATGAAAATAATGTATCATAGTAATAAAAGGCAAACAAACAATTTAAATACGAAAATGCTTTTTTTTTTAAAGCAGCGATAGATCGGCTGTTAATTACAAATGAGTCTGGAGATAAATTAATGTTTGCTCATGCTTGTATTTGTTCATGCTTTAAAAATTCCCATAATCCTCTCTGATCCAGGTGACTCTGTGCGTTATGATTTACATGAGAATTTTCAGGATGAATGTGAGGATACAGAATGAACTCAGCTCTAAAAGATGGAGAAGTGAAAGTGGGTTAGACATGATGAAAGACCGGGAAATGCATCATTCATGTCTCAGGGAGGTTGTGACGGAAATCGTTTTTAAAGGACGTGCTTGCATTTAACCCCGCGTAAAGACGTGGTTCCGAGTGTTCACCTCAGATTGCGAGGACACACCATCTATTTTATGTTGAAAATTTAAATATGGGGGAAATGATTTCGTGATGAAATCCTGGTGGGTGTCTTAAATATTCTGGACACTGCATCTGCCTGTGTGTGTGTGTGTGTGTGTGTGTGTGTGTGGGATTAAGTTTAATTTGAAAGATGTGACATCACAGGTGGACTGGCGCAGCACCATGATACTCCACGATTAAGACGACACCAAACAGACAGACAGATAAAAAGCGTTTCCATGGTGACCGCATCACACAGTCTGTATCTGTGGCTGCAGGACGACGACCGTGAAATATTCTTTAGTCCTACTATAGGCGCTTGAAAATACTCTCCCTCCAAGTGTTTAGTGTTTCAAAGGAATGCTCCAGGAATATTTATTTTTAAATTTAATCTCTATACAGTGGATAAAGAAGAGAAAAAGAGAGGAAAACTCACTTCCACATCAAAGCTCAGATAAACTCAGAACCCCAGACACTGGAACAAGACACGTGTAACAGAGTTATGTAGCTTTTCACTCTAAATTAGAGTTTATTGATATTCGATGTCACGTCATGGGATAAAACAGTGTTATGTTAAAATAATGAGTGTGATGAAGTAAAGTTAGTTGTTTATAACTGAGCACGTGTTTTATTCCCCTCATACCACAGCAATAAGCCGACATGCTGCAATTTTGAGCCTTTTTATAGCGATGTGAAACGACTTCCTGTACTCCCTCTACGCTACATTGTTCCCTCACCAGCCTCTCATTTCAAATAATAATAAAAAAACCACAAAAACACAGCTTCATGTTATGGCTGCTCTGCACTGCTATTACATTTATTATTGAAATTTTAAAAACCTCTCATGTTTAGTGTCAAATTTAGCCAATGCTTTGTTTTGGGTATCAGCTGTAAAGATTTTCTAGATTAGTCAATACTTTTGAATTTACAGTTAGAGTTTATAATTTGCAGCGCATGACGACAATTAAAACGATGGCGGAAAGTTTAAATACAGAAGAAAATTGCTAGACAATCTAAATGCTAAACATGGGCTCTATGTAGGGAGGCTTGTAGTAGGTGTGTGTAGTGAATAGGAAGCCGTTTTAGGGGTTTAATTGATTTGTAAAGATTAGATAAAGTGGGTCAGGACTTTGCTCAGAAAGATGAGTGATAAAAATCCTAAGCATGATTTTCTTTGCTTGAAAAAGTGACATCTTTTACTCATCTGTATAGCATTTTACATCCAATTGTTCTCAAAATCTGCATTTTTTAAAACGGATTCACTGTTCAGGTGTTAATTGTTTGATGAAATTTGAGATTTTTTTTGTGTGGCTGTTTCTCTTGGCAGGCGTATCAGTTGTCCAGAGGACGAGTTTGGCCGATGATCATCATCCTGTGTCTCATTGCTGCCATTCTGTCTGCGTTCCTCGACAACGTGACCACCATGATGCTCTTCACTCCTGTCACCATCAGGTACAGTGCAAAAGCCAAACACAGTGAACACTGTGGTGACGGTGATGTTGACGGTGGTGGTGACGGTGGTGGTGACGGTGGTGGTGATTGTGGTGGAGATGATTGTGGTGGTGATTGTGGTGGTGACGGTGGTGGTGATTGTGGTGGTGATTGTGGTGGTGACGGTGGTGGTCGTGGTTGTAGTAAAATCAAACAAAAATACATAACCTATTTCTTGACATTTTTATTATAATTTTAATTCAGTAAGAGAATTGCAAATAAAAAATAAAAGTATAAAAAATAACAATATTGTACATCTGTTAGGTGAGGAGGAAGGAATGCGTGAATGTGAATGCAAAACAGAAGCTTTATTAAAATATCCTGCAAACACAGTCCAGCTCGCAAGGCAAAAGGCACTGTCAAAAAACAGGCAAAGTTCAAAAACCAGGCAGAAAGATATATTACAGGTCAGAAAAAGGCAAGGTGAAAAACAGACTGTGGTCAAAACATTGGCAAACAGGTGTATCCTAGGCACGACAAAGATCACAGTCAAAGTAGGTAAGATGGTAATCAAAAACCGAGAGCAGTATGAATGTAGACCTAGGGCTTGGCAGAGACTGTGTGAACACAAGTGTAACGCTTTGCACAAGCAAACAGAACAAAGGAACTTAACATAACAGTAAAAGTACATAACTCAAAACAGGTGAAAACCATGATCAGGTGACTGAAACCTAGGAAGTGGTGAAGGTGTGCTGGGAGCTGCAGCGGCCATGTTTGAGTCCAAGGAGTTAAAAGTTAATCACTGAGATACATGTTTGTATTACCGAGGGCTGTTATGCGTTGTGTATTTGTGGTAAAAATGTTGTGCCCTGAATGAGGATTGTAACTCTTTTGTCGACAAACTGTACGTATTTATAAAAATGTGTGAAATTTGTAGTCCTTTAGATTATTCATGTTTTGTCACAAAAGCGATAGACTTCATGCATAAACATGGCCATGAGATACATGATCTCTTTTAGAAACATGTTTCAGCAGTGAGGATGATCCTGAGTGATTATCACACACACAGACACACACACACACACACACACACACACACACACCATTAACTTCATCTACACACACGTCAGAGGACTGAGCCTTTAAATATTGATGAGATTTGCAAGGAACTCTCAGAGATGAACATGCACGCACACACACACACACACACACACACACGCACACACACACACACACACAAAGATGATAGAACAGAAACAGGGAACAGTCAAAGAGGTGATTTGCTTATGTGAATGCTGAAGCTGATTTTTCCTGGCTAATGATTCATTCATCTCCAGCTTCAGATACACATTAAATGATTGAACCCTGACGAAGAACATGGCCTCGGTTCTGCCCTCATTCCTCTTGTTGTTGTAGTTGTTTTTTTCTTCCATTTATTTATAAATGTCTGTTTTGTCATATTCGTCTTGGTACAGAGCAGAACCACGTTTAGTTTCTCTCTCTCTCAGTACAGATTCATCACCAGAAATTATATTTATTATTAAAAAAATCATTATTCATCATTAGACATTTTGTTTCCTATACTCCAGCTTTTTGATATATGTTTCTGTGTGTATGTGTGTTGCTGCAGGTTATGCGAGGTGCTGAATTTAGACCCCAGACACGTCCTGATTGCTGAGGTCATATTCACCAACATCGGAGGAGCTGCGACTGCAGTCGGAGATCCCCCCAACGTCATCATCGTCTCCAACCAAGACTTGCGCAAAAAGGTACAACTTTAATTCCTGAAAACGTGGAGAAATATTTTCTGGTCTGATGAAACCAAAATTTATTCTCGGAAATTTCCCTTTATTTGTAGGAATCTAAATGTAAGCGCACGGTGAAGCATGGTGGTGGTAGCATCAAGTTCAGTTATAAGCTTGAACACTTTTTTTTCAGCTGTTTAACTTGTCCCTGAATTTTCACATCACGGTCTCCTCTCATTAGCGCCACATAATGGGCACTTCTTATAAAGCATTCTGTTCATTCATAATGCATTATGAACAATATACACAGTGTAATACATTTAAATCACTAATTATATAAAATTATATCATTTTAATTTTTAAAATGCCACTACAGGAAGCTACACTCTCACACAGGGAACATATTTACATTCTGTTTTCCTTTCTTTATTTTAACTATCCACTGTATTCAGGCCATAGCCACTCCAAAATATTGGCACCCTTCACGTAAAACAAAAAAATGTAAGCAAATTGAAAACCGCACATGCAGTGAATGCGGTGTTTTAAGACTAAATGTATGGAAATATCGTATGATTAAAATGTATACACAATGTTGTTTCACGCATATGCTTGACATAAACACAAGGAAGCTCAGATAAAGTTCTACTTACACTTTAACAGCTTATTAAAGCGGTGTGTTTGTTGTCACGCTGCTGTCCCTCACACACTCACCTGCACAAACACCTAATTAATCATTTATTTCTCTCTGTTAAACGCTCGCTCAGATCGCTCTTAAACATCAAGCTATGGGAATATTATTTCCAGATCTGAAAGATTCTTGTGTTAGGAGAGTGTATGTGTGTGTGTGTGTGTGTGTGTGTGTGTGTGTGTGTGTGTGGCTTACTGGGTTCGAGGATGTGGACCTGAATGGGAACAGGCACGCTGCTTCCTATCAAGATTTTGAAAGATATGAGCTGGAACTTTATGTTTAACTTATTCTTTAGACGTTTTGAAATTATATTTCTGTATTAAGGAGACTTAAACTTTTTAATGTGTACTTTTTAAAAACTATGCTAACTAACTAATACTGGAGGGATAAACAGGGCTGAATTTGGCTTCTTTTAATAGATTTAGCTAGAAATGAAACTGATAGCTACAGTATATTCATGTTAGGCTCACATTACAATCCCTGATTTTGGGCTGCTTGTAGCTTTAATAATAGTTCCTTTAGCATGGTTAGCACCGGAGTCGAGTTTAACTCTAATGCATATTCGTCGCTCAGGATTTTACGGATTTGTATACGGATATCATGTTACGTGTCGCCTGATGCTTCTTTTTTGCATCTAAAGATAATCACCGGGTGTCGAAGGCGCAGTTCTGGAGCCATTTCAGGTGAAAATACCACCTGAGCATGCTGGTCATCATCCTAGCCCAACCTCATGGGGTTAAAGCTCACCCGAACTCATCCAAATTGTGTTACTATTTTTTTTTAAATAATACCCGTCAGTTTTCGGTGTGTATCTGAGGTGGGGTTTGTGTGATCAATGTTCTAGGTTCGGAGTAGAGAGCTTTATTCTGATTTATTGGTCATTTTATAGCGAGGTGAATTTACTGGCCGTGTGGCCCCGGGAGCTGCAGAGGTGACAACGCCATCTGTAACACTGAGATACGACCTCATTCTGACCCCGCCCCGGGCAACAGGATGTGTGTGTGTGAGTGCGATTACCTGCGATCAGAAACGAGGTGTTTATATTAATGTGTGTTTAAACGCTTGGAATTGTGTGAGGCACAAAACACAGACGGAGATGATGACAAAAGACATTACTGGTCCTCTCTGGCTGATTGCATCCACAGGGTGTGTGTGTGTGTGTGTGTGTGTGTGTGTGTGTGTGTGTCTGTCTGTGTGTAGAGCTCAGAGCAGCTTTCATCTCTAGAGCTGGATGCTGATTAAAGGTCCTGTTAAAAGCTACCTTTACATTGAGTGTGTGTGTGTGTGTGCGCGCGAGTGTGTGCGCGCGTGTGTGCGCGCGTGTGTGCGCATGTGTGTACATAACTTCATATATATCAAGATGCCTGTACTTTCTCTGTTAATTCTTTTTAACCACCTATTAAATGTAGGCCAAATGCTTGCCATCAAATCTAAAAATAATGGCACCCTTCATTAAAAGAAATAATGTTTGAAATGATTTACGTATGTAATTAATTATATTTTGTGCATTAAACATATGGGAAGCATTTTTATTCCTGTTCTTGCACAAGTTAGTGCCGTTTTTTTTCTGCAAAATGCTTGTCTCAAAATTATTGGCACCCCATATAAATTAACATTCTATGAAGCCTTTGCCGGAGTTCAGTCTTCCCAGTTTCTAAAAAAGATCCTGCAACACAAACATCATGTTGTTGTGAATTACTAATATTTATTGTTTTTGTTGCACTTGGATTAATATGAAATAATAAAAAAAAAATTAAGTAAGTGAAAAGAAGGTGAATGAAACATTTGAATATGAAAGCTATATTCGCAAATAATTATAACTCTAATAATGCTCTAATAATTTACTCTTAATAATCAATAATGTGAATAATTATAAAGCAACTATAATATTTAATAAGAAAAAATTATTGAAATTATATTTCTATATAACCATTTATAAAGTATAGATTATATTATTCCTCATTCCAGGCCATTATTACGATGTATTATGAACACATTCACAGCATGTTATAATGAATATAATAAGCACTGAGAGCAATCTCATTCATATTTAATTACATTTTTAATTAAGCTCCTTCCAACTTAAACTGAATTAAATGCACAGTTTGATCAGAGAAGGAAAAGATTTTAAAATAAATCTTCTTTATTCTATCTGAGTTGTTTTGCTATAAAGCAGTAAATTGGTGTTTCTTTTCACTTTTTCTGTCTCCTTTCAGAAACGATTGCTCGATCAGAGCGACATAAAGTGAGACCCGGGGACAGGGTTATATTAAAAACTTCACGTGGGTCAATATCTCTCTTCCAGGCTTTTAATTCAGCCGTTTCCTCATATTCTCTTGTTGTGAAAAAGCTCCGGGGTCTGAGTTCATTTACAGCCTGCAAAGAAACGTCACCTTTCCATGTGTCATGTCAGATACTTCTGAAATGATGTTCAGGTTCTTCTGCAAGGTCACTGCTGGCTCTGAGGAAGAGTTTACAAAGCTGTGTGTGATCAGACCTGTAATGTATTTGGGAAAGTGAAGCAAAGAAGATGCTGCAAAACTGATGTGTGTTTATGATGTTTGTGGCGTGACCAGGGTTGCCAGATTTACACGACAAAATCACCCCAATCGACATGCCGTAATTAACACTATTAAAGAAAGCAAACCTTAATCCATGGAGTCCACATGCTTGCAGATATGAAAAGTAAACACTGAACACCGTATCCATAACAACGCTGCACACCGTAACCATAACAACGCTCACGCCAGTCCCAGGTAGTATCAGCTAACTTCTGAGCTAGTTGCACAAACACTTCCATATTTTTCTTAGGCCACGCTCACACCTGGAATTAAGAAGCGTCCTGACGGATCGGATTGTAAGTGGACGGCGTCTCCTAGACGCTTTGTGATCCGATCACTCAAACCCCGTTTATCTGTCATACATGAGATATATAATATGGCTGCATTTACACAAGATAACGTCCCAGTTACAATCAGGTTAAAAGCCCAAACATATATGAACACCTCAGTCAGAATCAAAACACCCAGACTGATTGAAATCTCAGTTGTTATAGTTTAAACCCTTTCATGAAACGATCATTATTGCACCATGTAAACGGTTAAACCGGATTACTTCCTGGCTGCGTTCTTTCTGTTCATAAATGCACAGTGACGTATTTTTACTTTCATGGTAACAGCGTGTCCAATGACGTATTGGACAACCGTGCCCAAATCTCTCTTTTCTGTTGTTGCAAGATAAATGTTTAGATTGATTTACGTTCAGTTAAAAAAAAAAAAGAAATTCCTGTAATTCAGAGTAGGAAGCAAAAGTCCGGCTGTGTACGGAACAAATGATTTCAAAACAAAAGATCCTGTGCTCTTCCCCTGTTCAACACTTCTATAAACACTTCTTTTCTTTCCAGCTGTTGCTTACATACAATAAATAAAAGAAAATTGGCTAAAATACTCGCTACGAACATCATTACGGAGCAGAGGAAGCCGGCTATGTGGGATTGTGCGCGTGCCAGAAATGAACGCTTGGGACATAAAAACACGCACATGTAGCTCCATGTAGCAGGTTCAGAATGGATTAATTCTGAATGTATAAAATCTGCAGATGTAAACGTAGCTACCGATGATCGCAGGTGTCTCAGCTAAGCGTCTGTGTGAGCTCCTGTACGTGATAAATGTAAATGAAGTTCAGCAGATATGTAAGAACACTTGCAGAAACACTTCTGGTAAACTGGAGGAGTGTTTCGAACTGTAAACTGTATCGTAACTACACGACTACGATCAGCCCACACTGTCAGGTTATCATGTCAGTCTGGGTTATTTTTTCCTGTACCACAATAACCAGAAGTGCTTATTAAAACGCTCTGTCGTAAACTTATCGTTACTTGTTTTGATTCGGCGTTATGAAGGACGGAGCACAAGTCGCTGTCTCACTGCGCTGACATAACTGCGTCACAGATTAGCTGATCAGCCTAGCTTTGCTCTGTAGATGAGACGGATCATTGTCAGTAATGTGGATGAAATGCAGATCGGTGTAACGTTGATGATGAGGACGATGTTGATCTTTGCTGTAACTTTGAAGGAGAAACTCCAATATTTCAGTGATCCGAGAACCCCGTTCCAGGTTCCACGTTTTTCATTTGTCTGTGTTTAGCGGCGTTAATCCTCTGTGTGCACTTCAAAACATCAATTACACCCCGTAATATTTCTCATTTACGCTGACCACGAGGGTCCGAACGGGTTATTACTGCATTCTGACACCCTCAGGACTGCCTCCATAAAAACTGTGTGTGTGTGTGTGTGTGTGTGTGTGTGTGCGTGCGTGCGTGCGTGTGTGTGTGTGTGTCTGTGTGTTTGTGTGTGTGTGTGTGTGCGTGTGTCTAATTGAGTGCGTATTTTCACCAAGCTGATGCAATAAATGGGCAAGTCATTGAAACCAAGGCGACACGTAGAACCCTCCTGGGATGGGTGTGTGTGTATGTGTGTGTGTGTGTGTGTGTGTATGTGTGTGAGTGTGTTTAGTCTCCATGTTAGTTGGGAATCTGTTTGATGTAGGCCACATTTATAAATGCAGTTGTGTGTCAGGTTTTGGGGGTGTGTTGTGTATAAAAGAGGAAAGAGAGAGACAGACAGAAAGAGGTAGAGACATGTAGAGACAGAGAGAGAGAGAGAGAGAGAGATAGAGAGATAGAGGAAGGGAGGGATAGACAGACAGAATGGGAGATACAGGGGGAGAGAAAGATAGACAGACAGAGAGATACAGAGACAGACAGACAGACAGAGGCAGAGAGAGAGAGAGAGAGTTGATGTTAATATTGTGAAGAAAGCTTTATTCAGTGTGACACATGTGTGACCTAAATTAACCTAGCCTCAAGAGTGTGTGAGTGTGAAGTGTGTGTGTAATGTGTGAAGTGTGTGTGGCTGTTTGTGTTTATTCACACAGCTGCACTGAGTGATGAGACACTTAAATCATCTGGCAGGCTGAAATTATCCTGCGGATCTGCTGGGATCACGGGAATGTTGACGAAAAGTAGCACAAAGACGCCATGTAAAAAAAACACCTCCATCAGTCGAGAGAAACAGCACGGTAACCTTTACGAGACCTGTACTGATAACGCCGGACGAGAACACTGACGTTGCAGGTCACATGACGCCTGTTGCACGGTGTAGCACGGCTGCTGATCAGGGCGTTACTTTGTGGTGTCAAATTTTTTTTATTAGTTAAATCGTTTGCGGTGTAATTTCCCTCCGGCGTTACGACCCACACTGAGAGCACAGATTAAGGATTAGACCTGGACGAGCACTTCGTATTCGATTATCACCTCGTGCTTTCGTTCTTGGACTCATGCCATGTTTTTCTGCATTTCTCTTTCTCTCCTGCACAATACGCAGCTCTTAACGCTATTCTTAACGCCTTTGACTTAACACTTAATGAGTACTATCGCCACCTACTGGGCACACAGGAGCATTTAAAAATTATTAAAAAAAACCACTTTTCATGTGGACAGGAATTCATATTAAACAGAGGGATCGGTATCTGTACACACGTCGGAACAGAGCCTCATGACATTAAACCATTTATGAGTTACAGCTGTCTAAATCAGATAAGCTCCGCCCCTAAATGAATATCCAGCATACTTTGTAAATAAAACCATCGGTGAAGCGTGAAATTATTGTTACTTTCCCTGACCTTGATTATTTTACTATACCAGCACATTGTTTTATTCCTCTCATCCCGCAACTACTTGCTTACGATTATATTATTTTCTTTATTTAATTGCGACGCCATACTTTTTATCCAATTATAGCTACATTTACTGTTGAAGTTAAACATTCTCACGTACGTCAGGGCAGCTATAAGGAGTCGTTCCCTCTCTCGAAGTTAATAGCGCTAAGAAAATTCAAACGGAAAGAAGCGGAAACTCCTCGGTAGTGAAGAAGTCGGAAACGTTCCAGCTTTACCCCTGACTGTTACAAAGCGCCGACACTGGAGACTCCTTCCATAAACGCCTCCTTGCATAACACATAAAACTTCACCAGATTAATGATTACACACGTTGCGAGTGCTTGTGTATGAGCTGGTACTATGGAAACGTAACGTATTAGAACGAGAACCTGAAAATGAATCAACACGATCAGTTTTGTCTGATCAGAATGGAGCGCTCCACAGCGCTGTGTGTATACGGTGTTGTACAAACCGTCATGTGGAGGTTCCATCTGCTGTGCAGTTCTGGGTTAAACCTCGTCAGCGTGGTTTTGTGTGTGTGTGTGTGATCACACTCGTGTCTCAGCAGACTGTGAACAATGTGACGGTGGACATCGGTCACTCAGACGTCCATCTGTGGCCGTGGGTGTACCGAACGGCAGGAGGATGGTCTCAGGGATGTAGATGACTCTTTCACTGAGTAACATATCATGCGTTCATAAGGCATTGTACACATCGTTATTATTATTTATGAAAATGCGTGCCACTTTATAGCTATCTTTATTATGCATACATCTCATATCTTATGACAAGATATAACAGTAATATAATCTTATAACTCATTCTTTTAATAATTTACAAATGCATTACAAACTGTAATGCCTTTTATGAATATATTATAAATCTTCTTACAAAACCCAGGCCTTCCTGAAGCTCATCTCTGTCTGTCTCTCACTTGTTTTCTTTTTCTTTCCCGTTTCCTACGTTGATTTTTCAACATAAACGACAGGATATTCCACAGTTTGTGTCCATTTGTTTTCCTCACACTTGTGTCTGTTTAGTAATGGCTAATTTAGGAACGGCTGTCAACCAGGAACCATATCTATTACTGCTAATCATACAAAAAAAATAGGTAGCTGAAACTATTTGTACTTTTATATAGAGAGTGTGTTAAACATATAAGGCAGTAAAGGTATCAAACGGTTATTTAAATGACTTTAAAATGAATAAGATTATGAGAACCATGAATAATATGCACAATTATGAATCTGAAATATTGTTAGCTAGTTAGTAAATGTTAGCAGTTAGTTCAGGCTTTTTATCCGGCTAATGCTAACAGCGAGGGTTCGGAGCATGTTTAGAAATTCTGACAGGTTTTTTTTTAATATCGGCTTGCAGGCTAATAGGATGCTAGGTTAGCTGGCTAAGCTTAACTCAATATTAGCGCAGTCTTCTAGTTTGGCTAACGCTATCAGTGAAAATTAGATATGATTAAAATATGACTTTCAGAAATCCAGTCAGGATAGCGATTCTGTAAGCTAGCTGGATAGTGTTAGCGTTTAGCTAGTTAGCAAAAGTTGGTCAAGGTTTTCCATCTGTCTATTGCTAACAGTGAAGATTATAGACATTTTAAATTTGGCTTAAAATCCTTTTATAAATCCTGTCAGGATAGCTCATGCTAGCTAAGCTGGCTAATAATTGCTGTTAGATCATGTAGCTGGGACATTATAGCGGTTAGCAAACATTAACTAGCTGGCCAAAGCAAGCTATCAGTAACAGTTAGAATAATTAGTAGGTTTGTAAGAAACTTTTATTTTCTTTTTATGAAATATGGTGTTCAATGATGCTCACAAGTCTGTTTAGTTAGTCCATATTAGCTAGTTAGCTAACATGAGTAGTAGATATTGAAGTGTAAGTATATATTATTTATAGCTAAAAAATATCCCAGAAATCTTGTCTGGTTAGCACAGATTAGCTAGCTTTTTAATGTTAAAATTCTCTATTAGAGAATATAAACAATATTTGAATGTTCACTATTTGAATGTTTTTTTTTCCTACTTGTAATTATAAAGGAAGATGTTAAACCAAACACACTGCGTGCTGTGCTGCTATGAATTTAAATCTTCTTTTTCGTGTTCCAGAATGTTTTGCACTTGACCGTACAGCAGGGAAAACATATTTTAAAAGTAAAAACAGGTCATTTTGACCAGAATCTGGAGTCCATGTCCATTTTCCCTGCTCTCAGGTTATAATATTCATGAGCAACGAGGACTCGCAATAGTAATAATAATAAAAACTTGACCTGCATTAATGAAATATTCATTTCTGTTCTTAATTAGAAACTTATTACAGAGGAATGTTAATCATTGTTGTTAGATTTTACACAAAAAAAAAAACTGTCATAATTTTTCCCCCCCCAACAGTTTATGTTATAACAAAAACAAAAAATAGTTTCTGGGAACATTTTTCTCTTGAGATTTGCCTCACAATGAAAATAAACAAATATATCATTTCTAACAACATTTAAATTCTTCTATGTGTTCAAATGTATGAATATTTAACTAGACGTTATCGTCAAGGATCTTCATCATATACTCTAACATGGAGAACACACACACACACACACACACACACACACACACTATCACACAGTCTGTTATAGAATTTGGAATACAGAAGATTTTATGCGATCTCTATACAGCATGTCATCGATAAGACCTCATGATGTAACGTTATTCTTCTCTTTGCTCGTAGAGTTTCTCCACGTCTCCTGTAGAGGTCACTGTACACCAGTTTTCCACATTCTCTCTTCTTCTGTGTTTTCCAGCCTCTCCTTGACACTCAGTGATGCACAATTCACCCTCTTTCTGCAAAAACTTTGCTTCTCTCAAGGACTCACAAGCCTGCATTGTCTCTTAAGTCTTATCTGTGGCCTGATGTCATAGCATTATGCTTAAGACAGAGAGCTGATTTGCTCTATTTGCTATCTTGTTTTGCTATCTGTTTTTCCTCTCCATCACCTCTTCTTATCTTATACATTAATTCCCGTGGAGCACTATAAGTCCTGGGTTTCTGCTCGCTGCGTATTTATTGAAGTTTCAGCTCGTGTTTGTGGTGTACATCATGAATATAAATCAGCGCATTTATCAGAGCGTAAAATATCTTCAATACTGCAACGTGTGTTTCTGTCAGGTTCATTCGGTGGCATCCAGATGGGAATCGGGTGATAAACCGTATTGACGAACGTGAAAATGAAAGCTTTATCACATTTAAATAGAAGTGCCATTAGAAATAAATAAGACAGAAGCCTTTATGCATCTATGCATGCTAGATCACTAGCTGTCATATTTGTTACGCTCTGTGGTTTAATTGCAGGGACGTGGCTGGACGGGAGGCACGGGGTGGAAAATAAAATAAAGAAAATTATTAAAAGCTTCACCACATCAATTCCAAACGGAGAGCTTTATTACTCCGGTGCAGCTCATGCAAACGTAATGAGTCTTACAGTATCAACATCGTCATGCTTTAAAGAAATTCCTTCATTCCTTCAAATTCTTCCACTAGAAAAAATTAACGCAGAGACATTATTTTTTACAAATAATTGCAAATGTTTTCACCCCCCCTCTCCTCTTTCCAAAAGCTTCAGAGAGCAGCTATGAAGCTGTAATGTCATTCATTGCCATCTATTTCTGATCATTTATCACAAGGAAACGAATCAGATATTTTTGCAACCATATCCTGATGATGTAATTAGGTGGGCGGAGCCACCACTGAGATCTCAAGTAAAGAAGATAATCAGCATGCAGTTAGTGAACCTTGCAGGTGATTGACAAAGAAGAATTGCATGAATGGCGTGTTATGTAAAGCATTCAGAAATTGATATTCCATATTCATAAATCATTGTGCTTAAGATTCTTTCTGTGCTGTTCCTGTAAGCATTTTTATAAACTCATTCTTATGAGTAATGCTCATTTTTGTGCTATACTTGATATACTTTTTTTTTTTTTCCCCCAACACGTTGTAGTATTTCATAACAGCATGATGGAAACACTGTGCGGTTTCATATGATGTCTGTTTTCTTAAAAAAAGATATCAGTTATCAGATCTTATCACTAATCCTACAGAGGCTTTATAAAGGGCTTGGCATGACATGGTGCATTGATTTATAACTGAATTTGCTTTCTTATATCTGAATCTGAATCTGAAATACTTTATCGATCCCTGAGGGGAAATTGCCATTTCACAGTTGCTCACGTTGTAGAATAGAAATAAATATAAGCATAGAAAAACCGATAAGCAAAATAATAAATATAGAACAATATAAGCAATATGTATAGAAATAGAAACATAAGAATCTGTTGAAATATGTGTATCATTCTCTTATACATTACCACAGTGCTAAGTCAGTATTGCACAGTTGGCGCTTAAAAAAATAGGGTTCTGACAGTGTGAAATAAGTCCAAGAGCAGTCCGTATATCTAAAATCCTTAAGGCTTCTTTGGCTTTGCTCCTCCAAAGGAACTCCTAAAGGTTTTACGTAGAACTAATAAACCCTTGAAGTGTATGTTATGGGAGTCAGCCAATCAGAAAGCAGTAAATGCATTATAAAACCTGTTATAAAGCGTATCGTAACCAGGGACAACGTGGCAACACTTGACGTAAACTGTCATGGCATCAAGTAACGGTAATGGAATCATAACACAGCTATGGAACATGTAGTGATATATATGCTAATGACAGGTTATGACATGGTTATGCCAGTAAGACCATGCGACAGTTGCACTGTAGCTTGTTACATTTTGTACACTTTTCTGGCAAGAAGATTCAGGCTCTTGAAGGCTGCAATCTGATTGGCTGTCATCCAGATACAGTCAGTGTATCGGAAACATGCTAAATGTACCTCTCTTATAAGTTATTCAGTAGCTTATTTTGATGCAGGTTGTGGAGGGTGAATGAGATATCCTTGTTTGTGATTGGTCGGTTACAACGTCAGTCAAAATGGCATCTTCCTGTAAATGTTCAATTTCCTGCTTGCAAGATTATTAAAGAAATGAGTTTTCTTACAGACTTTTATACTCATTCTGCCTTCCCTGCTGTCTTTTCCTTCTCCTCAGGGAATGGATTTTGCTGCATTTACAGGCTACATGTTCCTGGGCATCTGCCTGGTGCTTCTGACCTCCTTTCCCTTTCTGAGGATTCTCTACTGGAATAAGAAACTCTACAACAAAGAGTCCAGCGAGATTGTGGGTGAGTGGCGACGTTGGAGAATAAAATACACAGAAGAAACACGGGATAATCTGAACATATACACGGTAAAGCCATAAACAGTGCGCTTTTAAATTGATTAAGAAACACACCAACGTATGAATATGCAAATTAGAAACACACTCTAAAAAGCTAGCCAGCTAGTATAATGCTAGCTTGGATTTGTCACTATTTGATATGTACGAGTTGGATTTCATTAGCATTAGCATTTATGTTAGAGCAACCTCAAAATATTTCACATTGCCATAACAGCTACGATTGTATTTATTATCGGTGCTAACTGCTTTGGCTAGCTGTCCATATTAGCACTCATGTTGTCTGGCTAAACATTTTTGGATACTGCGTTGTGATTTTTTTTTGCATATAATTTGCATAAGAGATGTGCTTCTGACATCATAACTTGAGCTTATATAAAGCCCCGCCCCTGAATAACAGTAATAAATAGTGCTGGGTGTAAGGGTATATAAGTGTCTTAGAGATGAAATCGGGATTGTAGATTTTTCCAGGGACTTCTAGTTTAGGTCACGCCCACTTTCATATTTACATCCAAATACAGATCCAGATTGTTCTTATCTGTTACACCCTAATATCTCGTAACTGGTGACCAAATTGAGGAAATCAATCAAATCATTGTTTTTTTTTTTTTTTTTTTTTTAGTTATCCTCAAATACAGATTTGTGGCTTTAGTATCAGTTTAATTCTCTCACCGACTCGGAGCATCAGCTGCTGAGAGTGCCACTGTGCCACATATAATACTACATTAATTCATCCCATTCAAATTCCCGTTAAAGCGCCTGTCAGTGCCTCAGCGTCGACTGAAAAACAGTGCGATCTCTCACCAGATGTGGCTCACGATGATGACCTCATAAATACACCGTTAAACTGGTGCCTGCACTTTTTCTGCTGTTTGCCTGTCTACATTTCTACTGAAGGGCCCTTTACCCAATGATATACAACTTTTTATTTTATTATGATCTCATTTCAGACACTTTCCTCCAATATTCCTTTCAGCCTTATCATACGATCCTGTTACGACTATAATACTGCTCTATTAAATCTATAAATCCTGCCGTAGGTGACGTCCACGTGTCCTACGAGACACAAAGCACGGACGCGGTGCGGTGTTAAGAGTCCGGCTGAATCTACAGATGGAGGCCGTTTGTGTCCCGTTGATATTACATTCACAAATCTGTATGTAAATTAAAGGTACAAGAGCTTTATACATTAAAACGTTAATACAATCTATAACACAAAACCAACAGCTGATGTAACACTGATTTGGAGTTCAGACCTCATAACAGCCCAAACACAAAAAAAAGCGTTCTTTAAGGGTTCTTTAGGGGTTCGATGGATAATTAAGGCTTATTAGCTTCCAAAAAAGGGAAACACTTGGATGGAGGGTTCTATGTAGAAATGTATAAATCGCTCTTTGGTTCTTCTTCTTCTTGTATCTACATATTTATGCTAAATTGTTGCAATTGAAATAGCAGACCAACCAAAAGCTGTGATATGTTGGAGAAAAAGAAATTGTTGTGTCCAAAGGTTATGTCAATATTTCCATGGAGAAAGTTCCTCGTGTGCAGAGTCGGGTCTCGCACCTGCTTACGTGGACTATCCGGGCTCTACATCCAGATCATTAAAATCACCTGCATGTTAGTTCGCACCTCTGAGCTTGCTCATGAGTAGACGCATTCGAGACGGGGTTTTATGGAAGTGTCTAGACCGTCACGTTTGGTTGTCCCTCTGGGAAAATCCTTCAAGCTTAAAGTGGACCTGATATACACTTTTCAATTATTTTATATTATTCCTTGAGATGCCTTTGAAAAGTCTGAGCATTTTTTTTCATTGAAAAGGCCTTCGTTCTTTTTTGGTTCTTTTTTTTATTCCTGTTATAAAAACCTTACAGAATAAAACAGGCTGATTTTCAGGGGTGTGTCTTTAAATTCGAAGACGTAAATAGCTTTGCTCTGATTGGGCCAATTCATTCATGATTCATTATTTAACCAACTTGGCAGCGAGTTAACATTTTGCTATTTTAGTTCTTGTTACACTCTTAGAAAATAAGGTTCTTTAAGGGTTCTTCAAGGGTTCAGTGTATAATTAAGGGTTCTTCAATTATAAAAAAGGCTTTAACTTTGTTGTAGGCTTCTATTGAGTATTCTACCAGAGAGGCAAAGCTTAAATGTTACGCATTTATTTTCACAAAAGTACTTTTAATAACGTACTTCAAGGTATGTGGGCTTTAATAATAAATCAAAGTAGTGAAATGAAAAAGAACGGTAACACTGTTGTGGGGTCTTATTTAACATTATGCTTTAGAGGTTTTTAGAAGATAGGTTCTTCTGAGGTTATTAGAAGATCGCAAACGACACGAGCTCACTCTCAGATTTTATAGCGTGTCCTTGAACACACAATCATGTTTCATTCATAAATGACACACACATCCGTCAGCTGTTCTGCCTGCGATCACAAAACCCTAAAAGAAAAGGTGCAGTTTTAATTATCCACTCATTCATAAGTCCCTTCAACATCAAACGTGTTTGGTCTTTGAACACTGACCTCTTAAAAGGCCCCAAAGGCGTGTTCTCCAAAAGACTCAGTGCATAATGCATACACGGCTCATTAATAAGCATGAATAAACCCTACACAGATCCAGTGTGTGGTTACCTGAAAGCTTTAAGTGGGTAGGTGTGTATGTGTGTGTGTGTGTGTGTGTGTGTGTGTTTGTACCAGGTGAGAATTAAGATCAAAGCATTTCTTTGAGAACAGAATGCACAATTTAAACAGCACTGTAATCATTCATAAAATCTACATTATATTTTTTCCGACAAATAAAAAAAAATCGAATTATTGCTTTCTATTATTAGTCAACATCAAGTTATTGTGTTTCTCCTATTTTATGAATGATTTGTTAGATTTTGCAGAAAAAGAAGTTATTGTTAAAGTTGGCAACTTAACACTGAAAGTGTTATTAGTGTTATTATTATTATAATTATTATTATTATTGTTGTTGTTGTTGTTGTTGTTGTTATTATTCATGGTGGGAAAGTTCCTGGTATTCAGACTCGGGTTATGCAGCAGTTGAAGTGGTTTTCCTGGGCTCCTCGTTCAGATGATTGAAATCACCTCTGTGTACTTCTTGCCATGTTTTTCAGCAGAAGCGTCAGAGGTGGGGTTTCTCAATATTGTCTAGACCAGCCATTCCCTAACTTAAGAATGCTGCGGCCCAATTTGTCATCGGAAAGTCTTCTGCAGACCGCCCATCCCTTATCACAAATTCATGTCAATGACAATATATTTGATAATTCCAGATCAAAGTTATGTCCGATAATGACCAATAACACATACTTTAAATCTCATGGATTTGTTTTATTAGTCCTGCTTGCTTCTTTTTACATATTCAAATATTTTATGGTAATTTCAAACTTATTACAAACCTGAAAATTTAAATCTATTTATCTGTTTAGTATAAACAACCTCTTTCGTCACAACTGTATTGCAGTACCTCTATTGCCCACCAGGGGGTCACAGCCCACACTTTAGGAAACACTGTCTTTAAATAAAACTCTCATCTTTTAAACCTGAAAACTATCAAAAATGCAGAATGAAAAAGAAAATTGTTATTTATTTGCTGTAATGTAAATTAAATCTAATATGATGCAACATAAATGTAAGAGACAATTTAAAATTTAATACTTAAAAGACTAATTTGACGATATGCTAATGAGAACATGGAGAGTGTTGAAATAAATGTAATATACAACACGTGAATGTACAACTGCATGAGCGGTCCTCGTCATATTTATCATATTTATCACCAGTTTAATTGAACAAAATGATTCCACACTCAGCAGCTCATAGAATAGCACTTGATGCAGCACCGACTCTTATTTTGTATTTTATTATTAATTCTTTTTATTCATTATTATTATTTTTTTTTATGTCATGCTCCAATAATTACCAGTGAAGTGAGGTCATGATATCATAATGTGTGTGAGATGTAATCTATTCTCATCATTCTTTTTATGTTAAAATAATTTAATTGCAACAATTTTAAAATAATGGCAATGTTTTTGTTAGCTCGAACGCCCTGCTGTAAAGAAAACATGTCCATGAGGGTGGAGTTATATTTCCAATTGTTAAAAAAGACCCTGAAACTCAGAACCATGTCCATCCAGAAGCAAGGGTCAGAAAAGACCCAGAAACCCAGGAACCATGGTTATTCAGAAAAAAACTTTAAAGACTCAGAACCATGTTTAGGAGAACCATGTGACAGGAAGGATCCAAGAAGAACCCCAAAACCATGTTTAGGAGAACCATGTGACAGAACGGATAGCAGAAAACAGAACCATGTTTAGGGGAAACAATTAACGAAAAGGATCCAAAAAATTTATAACCATGGTTATCCATATAAGACATATAAACTCACAACCATGTTTATCCAGAGCCAAGTGATGGAAAATTTCCAGAAACATCCAGAAGTAATTATCAGCGAAAACCCAAAAACCATTTTTAGGATGAAAATCCTTAAATCCCAGAGCTTGGGCTCTCCTCCAGATCTCAGACACCGTCCTCATAAGCAGCTGTCCTTCCACGAGACACTTCATCACGGCTGCACCTTCTCCATTTCCTCTCCAATCTCATTCCACACCTGAGCCCTCCTCAGCACACCTGAGAGTAATACAATGGAAAGGAGATTACAGACTATTCACATAATAGTTCCTCTTCAATAACCCTCTTTATACGTAGCAGTGCTTCCTGGAATACCGATTTTTCTGAATTTCTCTGTTGAAGGTCTCGCCGCTGGCGTTCATCCACAAGAGCCACAAAAGCCTTTCTCTGAGTCGTAACGTTTCTGTTCGGCGAGGCTCGCTGCACAGTGCGCACTGCTGCAATTTAAATCAATTCCTTTCAGGAATCTTTTCAGCGATGGTAATTTCCATCCATGTACATTAACACCAAGTGAATTATGTCATTAGAAGCCCGCTGATAGGCACTCGGGGTGAAAGTGGCCTCCAAAAAGTAATTAATGTGGCCTCGAGGCTCGGGACTTTTTGATACCTGGTGATTCGGAGATTTTGAGTTCGAGAGACGTCTTTCATGGACTGTTGACCGGCATGGGATTGGGATTTGTAAACATGTGCAGGATAGACATTATTACTTTCATTGCAGGAACCTTTTCAGGAACCTTTTATGGAACAGTCACAAAGGAGTTTGTATTCACCCTGTGGTACAGTAGATCTCTGTGAGCTCAGTGCTGTTATTAATCATTTCTTTCTTGCTTAACCCTATGTTCACACTACTGCTTGTGGTTTGTTTCTTGTGAGCATGGAATGTCTGCCTTATTTGTTTCCAATGTGTACCAGGAGCAGCCATGTTATATATTATTTAGCACCTAAAGCTCACTAGTTAAGCACAAATCAAACCGTTTTTACAGTTTTATTGTATTGTAATTGTATTTGAATAATAATGAATTGTAAATAATTGTATTTTCCAACATTTCTCCTTCCTTTTGATTGCCATTATAGTTGACATGCGATTATGTTCTTTGGGACCTCTTTGAATGGTTGTCTATTGACCATCTTTGCATGTGGCGTAATTTATGTGACTATTCTGTCTAAATCACACGGTTTATCAGATTACACTTGCAAATGAGCCTCATTATTTTGGATCTCAGTAAATCCGGATCTATTAACCATCATCTCCCAATACATAGACGAATTTCTGCTTCGAAATGCAGCAAGGCGAGTATTTTTTTCTCCATGAATCTTCTTGTACGGTGTCTGCCGTTCACAATTCCTATTTTATTCTGCCTGTATGAGGTTATTGGGTTCAGGCCAAACACTATCAGGCTGTATATTGGACAAGTAGAGTGCAGTGATTCGGGACAACAGGAGGTACACGGCTCACCAATCCACTGCCTGTTTGTCCGATCTAGAAGTCCATCACGACACATGCTGGTGGCTTCTCCATGCCAGTCCAATTTCAAATCTATAAAGCCGAGAGATCCTGCGGTGCCAGCTTCCATGGTACCAAACTCCCGCTGCCAGAACCGCCCGGATAAGACTGTTCCTTCTATTAGGCATTTCATCTGAACAGTGTGTCAATTAATTAAGGAATAAAATACAATGGGGTGCGCTGTTATGGGAAAATAATCCACGAGGTGGAGTTACCCTTACCGCCCTGAAGTTTCCTATAACGGGTTCCTATAACAAAATAACGCGTCATGCTTTTTAGCAGTTTATGGAACGTCTGCAAAATAAATTAGCGCCTGTTGCCACTTACGTTATAGCAGCTATAAACAGTCCATCCCTCACCAGCCCCCCTTTTTTTCGCTCTGAAATTATTAAAGGTTGAAATTTTTATAGAAACTCAAAGTTTCTATAATACAAGCCCTTGCGAATGAGCTGTTACTATGGAAACGTATTATAATGAGCGCAAAAATATATCGATATAAAATAAATTGACAAAATTTGAAATCAATATAATGTGTGATATGCAGCTCCAATACTGCCAGAGCTGCTGTTATAGGAAACTAATCAACCTTGTGACCAATCGGAATCCTGAATTCAGCTCTCAGAAGTCTCAGTTCTCTCAATTACAGCGCCACACACAGAGTAAGGTTCTGCTGATGGATATCCAGTCCGATCCTCATGATGAAAGTGACTTTTGCGCATCCAATCAGTGTTCATCAGTGTTTGCTGTAGCGCAGATGGACTCGTGTTCACAGCATCCACATCACCATTACCGGCTTCCCACTGCTCCTGCATTCAATATGTTACCAGAAATAAATATGTAAAAAGCTTTAAAAAGGCTTTGAGCATACGGGGTGCGCATAAAAATATAAAAGATGATTGAATACACAGTGAGAGAGGAGCTTTCTCAACTCCATAAATGAATCAGAACCATAGTGGGATCTTTATTTCCCACTATCTTTATTGTGTTAAAGAATAAAACGTCACCCATGCGCATATTTTCCAGAAGACTGCTGCTCATTTTTAGGCGTGGATGGAAGTAAAATTTTCTCTTGGTTTGTTCTTTTCTGCAGAGCTGAAGCACGAGATCCTGGTGTGGAGACAGACAGCGCAGAGGATTAACCCCGCCAGCCGAGAGGAGACTGCAGTCAAGTGTCTTCTCATGCAGAAGGTTCTCAACCTGGAGAGCCTCCTGCGCAAGAAGCTCCGGACCTTCCAGAGGTACCGAACAAACCACACGCAAATATGTCTCAGAATGAATGAGTGATGATTAAAACGTCACTGAGAGGAAATTCAACATGCCATCGTCAACACCAAGACAAGTCCAAGACCAGTGTAAAGACACTTTCAAGATACATTCACTCAATCCACTTGCCGACGTGGTCCGGGACGCATTTAACCACATATCTTTTGTAGTGTAAACTCTAATGTGTCCCGATGCGTCCTCGACATGGACGTAGCAGGAAAAAAAGGCCACGCTAGAAAGTAATGAAGGTATGTTGTCCACTTGTGACCTGATCGCCCAGGATGCGTTTTTAAAGTTTTACAAGTGTAAACAGCGCCTCTGACGTATAAACAATATGCAGAATGTGGTCACCAGCTTTGCTATATTTGGATAAGTACTTGTAAGACAAATCTCTACACAATGCTGAAATAAAAATAAAATAATACTTTTAATAAAACTCTTCAACTCACGTGACAATCCGCAACGCATGATGGTCTAGTTGCCTGATGTAGGATACAGCTTGTGCACACTACATTACATTTTGGTGTACCTCGTGTGCACTATATAGTGAATGAAAGTTACAGTTGAGAATTTGATCAGCACTTCAAAATGGCTGATTCACTATGTAGTGGACTTTATAGTGGGCGAGAGGCTGTTCCGAAGGCAGCACAGGACTAGCTGAGACTTATGGGGGTCGAGGCCAAGTCAAGATCAAGTCCAGATGAAAGTAGGACTAAATGGAAATCGAGAGAGAAATCCAGCAAAACCTTTTCCAGGCCAAGCCTTGACTTCGACTAGCTGGTGTCATTTGTGCATTGTGCCCATAATTAGGCTGTTTTGTTTTCTTAAATGACTTCTTTTCATGTGTGAAAAGGAAAGACAACAAAGCATTATTTTTTTCTAAGATCTTGGTCCATCTTTAGCAACCCCATGCCCAACAACGCCAACAAGTCTGCGGCACGCCAAGTCGATGCAGAAATGGTCTCGAGACCAGACTCGACTCCTGCAGATCTAGTTTCTCTATTCATTTAAAAATTTTACACTCATCATCAAATGCATCGTCTCCATTCCGCCACTCCTGATTTCTCATTACTCGTGAGATTGATGTCGGCAGGAGTAATGTGGTGTTCGACAGAGCAGCAGTGGGGTGTCTTTTACCCCTCCATTATGACTCGCATTGATGATTTGATGACCTTTTATCATATTTTATCATATATGAAAATGATCTCTTCTACAGTAGGAGTTATTTGGATCCTCAGCTCTTTTCAGACACACACATTTTGGCAGGGGTATGAAATAAACACAGGAAATGGATACGGGTCCGGTCTTATGTATTACATAAAGAGACTGGGGTCAATATATTGGAATTATTCTTCAAGGCTCATAATAAGACACAGCATCGGTGTCCTGGTCATTATTAATGCTGTATATAACCGGTGGATCACTCCGAGCCTCTGATCTAAGCGTGACTTGTTCACACACCACCGAACAGCACAATCTGTGACTAAACTCAGGTCTCCAGTAAAAATATTCAACAATCAGGTACGAGGTCGTGAATCCCACAGAGTTTGAATCACACTGACTCCGGTCTGAGTCCGGTCTCCTCACTTTGGGTCGGCATTGTAATCAGGAGCTGTTGCAAATTCACTTGAAGTAGCACCGAACCAATTTTATGCCATTTTTTAGACCAGGATAAGTCAGGGTACTTTGATTGTACATGACCGTATAGCAATCCTCAATACTCCAATTTCAGAATAGACCATGTTAAGAAGCGCTTATGAAGCCATTTGTTTGGAATGGGTCGATATGAAAGTGTAATTGTAGGAGAATTAACCTCAGTTCCACCATTAGGGCCTTATGAGATGATCAATTTCAGTGTCCAATTTTACCAGGCCAGGTTTAGAGAAGGCGCTTGGGCAGAAGTTGTTACGAACAGTTAACGGCTCTTCTAACATTTAGCTGAATATGCATTCATTACTTCTTATGCATATGCAAATATTTCAATTAAGCAGGAGCACATGTGTAGCACTTCAGAGGATTATAAATCTCTGAAGTTCTATTAAAACAGGATAAATGTTTCATCCATTGTGTAAATGTTGATGTGTTTAACTGCTTGCTGTGTAACTCGATGGTTTGGCGTTGCACCTTTCATTAAGGTAGTGTTCATGGGACTACATGATGTCTGCGTAAGCCGTTCATGACGGCTGACAAACATAAAATATGACATTCCGGTATCCATCCAGTGTCTTAAAGACTACTTCGGTCAATTTTGATATCAAGTTGACGTAATCATAATGAAGTGACACTAGAGTTTTGTTAGCACGGGGTTGTGTCATGGAAAACTCAACATTAAAGAGAAAATGTTCATATCTCTGTTATTACAGCGTCATTGTATAAAATATCACTGTTTAAATGCCTACACAGCAGATCAGCATCATTTAACCATCATATCTCGAATTATGTCACTTTTATATGACTCTCTCTTGCCATGTCGTTCCAGTGTAAGTCATAACAACCTTATTTGTTCAGGTGTTATTTCAACTTGACATCTTTTTGACAATTGATGCTTATTGAAATATATTTTTCGATATAAAAATGTATGCTGGCTCCTGTGAAGTGCCATAAAGGGCTTATGTAGGTGTCATGCCATTCTATGAATGGTATGATTTCTTTTTTTTTTTTTTTTTTGCTTTCTACGTTGTAAAACATTATTGAATACATCAAAGCTATGAAGCGACACGTATGGCATATACTGAATTATGTGGTAAACAAAAAAGTGTAAAAACCCCCCCCAAAAAAAATCATGACATTATGTTTCACACCGTTTTTATTTCTACTATCAATTCTGTCTTGTAAGATGTTGCAATAATGATAACGATTAATTTGGTCAGTTTGAACCCGAAGATAGAGTTGAAGGAACGTTAAAGTACGCTGAACAACCTGTTATGACATTTCTTATGACAAGATACCAGGCAGTGATGGTTTTGAATCTCATCTATAGGTTAATGTTTAAACTAGGCTCCTTCAAAGTCAAGTTCACGGTTCAATCTCAGCGATATGAAGGCGTACAGAGCGACGAGACGGCGTGGCTCCAGTTTAACAACGTACACCGGCATGGCTCCCAGAATAGAAAACACATTTACAAATGAACAAACAAAGTGCAATTAGTATAGATAATGCAATTTGAGCAGTAGGAATATTTACACCATTCTAATATGTTATTGTATTTACAGGGACCGTGTGTGCAATACTCATATTATAAAATTATATAAAAGAAGAAATACTGTGTAATTGTTATCATGGTGTGGTTTTCCGTAAAGAGACGTTTATTTAACATTTATGGAAGGAGTCTCCAGTGTCAGTCGCATTCTCCACACAGGAAACTCTTCAAAAATAAAGGACAAGATACTAGCTTGTGTTACTATCTTGTGTTATTTCAGTAAGCCATGAAATGTGACACGGTTAGTAGAAATATTGTTCATTTGGAACGGACTGAAATCAGACATATTGAATACTGTTTAAATGAAGCTTAATTCTGTAACTCCTGTGTTCCAATATAGCCTGATTGCACATTTAGACATTTCTATCTCTCTTAGGCAAATATCCCAAGAGGACAAAAACTGGGAGAGCAACATCCAGGAGCTCCAGAAAACGGTAAAGATGCAAATGATCATAATAAAAAAGAGATTGAAATGAATCACAGTGATAAATGTTCTTCCTGCCCACACGGTTCCCGGAGTAACCCCACTTGACAGCTCCTTTCCTGTTCTGCTGTTATTGTCATATTGAGGAGAAGGAGCACTAATTTCTCTGATTATGGCTGAGAGAACATAATTGGTGTCGGAGAGAGGCCACTCTGTACTCTGTACTGTATCCCTCTCTCTCTTCCTTCACTGATTTGCTCTCTCTTTTTTTGTACAGCACAGAATAACAGATAAAGTCCTGCTGGTGAAGTGTGTGTCAGTGCTCTCCATAGTCATCTTCATGTTCTTCCTGAACTCCTTTGTAGCTGGGATTCATCTGGAGCTGGGTGAGAATTATTAACCGTTTCCTCTTCCAGTATAGACACGTAGCAATTGAACGCATTTAAGCAGGAAGTGCTGCACAATTACTCTGCTCCTTTTATAACATGCCTTGAGAGCGATGCTAATTAAGAGAGCAGTATTAGCATAGGAGTTAATTTGTGCATATTTCAAGCCATCTGTTGACAAAGTAATTATTTGCAGCTGGGCCTAAAATACAATAAAAACAACACACCACCAAGGAAGCTGTAAGACATTTAACAAATATCTGGCTCAGACAACAGAAGGCCTTAATTTTGTTCCTCTCAAGGTTTGGATTTTTGGTGTCTTCAGATTGTCGTTGTCATTGGATTCTCTAATGCTTTATAAATTCTATAGCGCTTTAAACACGCATTGCCACAAAAGAGCTTTACAGAAATCCACACGCAGATTTCTATCGATGAACAAACCAGAGATGGGAGAGTGGCGAGAAAAAACTTCCAGAGACAGCAGGAGCAAAAATACCTTAAACCAAATTACGTTGATATTTACACAGGGAAAGTTACACAACAAGTTACACGTGTTCAGTGTTGGGTTACACAACTTGAGTTCTCTCTGTCCACATTTTCTGTCCCTGATTTTTAGAGGCAGCTGTTTGTGTTTAAAGGCAGTAATCTAGACCCTACTGGGAAAACTCGTCTCTGACACTTAAAAAAAAAACCTGGCTCTACATGCGTTACATGTGGAACTACATACAGATTACTGCATAGCACTATACTGTACTCCACTTTACTACACTGTACTCCACTTTACTACACTGTTCTCCACTTTACTACACTGTACTCCACTTCACTATACTGTACTCCACTTCACTATACTGTACTACACTTTACTACACTGTTCTCCACTTCACTATACTGTACTACACTTTACTACACTGTTCTCCACTT